>JAFIRS010005698.1:0-51115 GCA_018342105.1 Gonioctena quinquepunctata | reverse complement strand
TTTTGTATGTGTATACAGGACGCGATCTATGAAAATGTATTTGGTTTTCAACATATCAGTCTGATATTTTATTTATGGTATTCACAAAGAATTTTTGGTGTGCTTATGTTTGGAAATCTTAGACGTCTACCGTCATTGCAGCATTGGACAATCTATTTGCAAAATGGACTAAGAATTAATGCAAGGCTGATAATTCTGAACAAATTCCAATGAATGATAATAATAGTAGTAAGAAGCAATAAATTTCAGAATAACTTTCCGATGAGCTAGAGACTTGAAACTTTGAACATAGCCCAGAACTGAATGAAAAATGTAATAATAATAAGCTTTCTTGTCCGTCTGTCTGTTCGTTTGCCTATATTAATGATAAGTAATACTAGTAAGAAGCAATATATTTCTGACTAACTTTCCGATGAGCTAGAGACTTGAAACTTTGAACATAGCCCACAACTGAATGAAAATGTAATATTAATTCGCTTTCTTGTCCGTCTGTCTGTTGGTTTGTCTGTATTAATGATAATGAGAATAATTCGATTTCAAACTATCTTCCCGATAAAGTATAGACTTGAAACTTTGAACATAGCCCAGAACTGAATGAAAATGTAATATTGATTCGCTTTCTTGTCCGTATGTCTGTTGGTTTTGTCTGTATTAATGATAATAATAATAGTAGTAAGAAGCAATAAATTTCAGAATAGCTTTCCGATGAGCTAGAGACTTGAAACTTTGAACATAGCCTAGAACTGAATGGAAATGCAATATTAATTCGCTTTTTTGTCGGGTCGACCTCCATAACGGATAATGAAATTCTTAACCTAAAACCTTTTTTTTCCAAGGCCCCCTTAACCCCTTGGAACCCCATATACACTTTTTTGTCTCTCGCCCCAAATATTATGCCTCTTTAACTAAAAACCCATATTTTTTCTCTAACCTCCAGAGGCTGCTGAATATCCTACAGGCGGGGCTCGCCCCCCATAACATAAATTTTTTCCTACACTTAACCTACAACCGCTATATATTTTTTCTATGAATGATTGGGCCCCCTTAACGTTCTGATGCATCTCAGACCTCTGTGGGAGACTCTCGATACCGATAAATACCTCAAGAGGGTCGGCCCCCATGACGGCTATCTTGAAATTCCTAACCTACAGCCGCCATCTTCTTTCCTATATATGGATGGGCCCCCATAATGCTTCCAGTTATCTCCACACATATCTCAGACCTCCGTAAGAGTCTCCCGATGCTGATAAACATCTCAGGCAAGACCCTCATATAACGGACATCTTGAAATTCCTAACCTACAGCCGCCATTTTTTTTTTCTTTACATGGCTGGGCCCCCATAATGCCTTCACTACCCAACCTAGTACACCCGGCCCCCAAGGTTAAACCCCCCTTTTTTTTCTATCCTGCTGGGCCCCAAAATGGCCCCCTATAGGTTCCCAGTTATCACAGACCTCAGTGACAGCAGTCTGGCAGACCTAGGCCCCCGAAAACCCGATGACGTAGGTACCCAAAACCCTGCAGCATATCTACTATTATAATAATAGGCGAGTAGCCTGTATTTTTTCGCATCGTTTGTGTATGGCGCAGAAACAACAGCAGAATTATCGAATTCAGATAGAACTTTTATGAATTTTTTAGATGTTCCTACTATAGATATACCTAACCTAACCACATTAAAATAGCTAGAGCATGTTTACAACCCCCTCAAAACAAAAAAGGGCAGCTGCCTAAAAAATGTTGTTACAAAAGTTACTGCCAAGTTTTATGAATTTTCAAGTTGTTTCCGACAGCGTAAAAAAAGAGTAGTGCAATAAATGTCTAGTTCCCAGAATTACGTGAATAAATAAATATGAATATACCACACTCTAGGAATATTGAAAATAACTCAATTTTTGATGTTTTGATAAAAAACAAACGGGTATTTTCAATACAATTCTAGACACTGGGTCCCCACCCAAAAGTTGGTCTGAAGTCATTTTGAAAATGATCCACTGAAAAGGCCCCACCAGCGATCCGTCTAATTATCCAGGCATAGCTCTGGTTAACTGCATCGCCTAAGTTTTCATGCACATAATATATTCCCGTCTAATGAGCTGGACCGAAACATTTAGCATATTACCGGAATGTCAATCTGGCTTTAGATAAAACAGAGGTTGTAGTGACAATGTTCATACACTCTCCTCGGTAATTCACCTCTCCCTCCGTTTTAAAAAACGTAAAATATTCGCCATTTTGTTGATTTTAAAAGGGCTTTCGACAGCGTAAATCACCAACACCTCATGATCAGATTACTTAAGCATTTTACTCGAATGCAACCATGCGTGTGAAATCAAATGCCGAGTATTCTCGTACATTTACTATTTCTGGAAGGGGAAGTTCGAAGCCCTCTACTATCTGCCCTTTATTAGCGAATATTGAAAAATATTTTAAGAACAATGGTGCTTGTGGTATTAACATAGATAACTCAAATGAACTCCATGCCGGTGACATCGTTATTCTGTGCCAATCAGAAATTGACGTAACTAAAAAACTCAAGCTTCTGGAGGATTACACTTTTTTAAATCGTCTCTCAGTTAATACTGCGAAAACAAAAATTGTTGTTTGCTCCAGGGGCCCCTATAAAACATTCTTCCGCTTTTCGTTCAATAGAAACTACCAACTCATATACATATCTTGGTGTTTTATTCAAATTTTCTTCCTTTTTTCGTGATATGGCTGATGGTTCAAATTCCAAAGATAAGCAAGCTACTGCTGCATTACTCCCACTTCTTACTAAGAATAATGTTGAATCAATGCAGACCAGGCTGCGCCTCTTTGACTCTCTTGTCCTTGGTGTTATGTCCAACTGCATTCCTATCTGGGGTCTACGCTATGTCGACATTGTCAAGAAAGTTCACAAACAATTCTTAAAAAGGTTCTTTCACTCCCATTCCATACACCGGACTAAGCAGTCAGAATGGAATGTGGTTGTGTCCAACTTTCGTACAACATTTCCAAATAGAAACTGAGCTGGCTAATAAAAATAATTCTCAAACGGCAACTCCAGCTCACGAACTCTGACTCTAAATATAACTGGATACTGCAGGTCAAATGATTTTTTACGGTGATACACACCGATGATATTTGGGACAACCTTTCTCTGGAATACATCAAATCCAGGAAGAAATATCTGTATGAGGCTGATCTATTAATCTTGCAACGGTAATCATTCCTGACCATGTATAACTCTTTCTCGATTCTACATAATTCCCCTCAGTAGTATATTTCTTTGAGCATGCCCATCAAGTACACAAGAACGATTGCACAACTTGGACTATGTTATTTAATCTCCGCCAAATTTACCTACAATAGTTCAACTAATACCATTAATTCAAACGAGCTGAGCACAGTTTGTAACCAAGCTCAGATGGAGACATTCGAACACATTTTCTTCATTTGCCCCATACATTGTGTGATGAAACCTCATTCCCTATAATCCTCAACAAATATGTCTGCTTTGGCCAATGCTCTTGATACTTTTTCAGTTGATAACGCTAAAACCATTGCTTCTACTACTACTAACTATGGAACTTCTAAAACTACGATCTTTTCTCATCAATCAATGAAAGTTATTCTGTGCTCACCAGTATAATTACTCTCTAGTATTAACTCTTCTCTATATCTGTTTCTTTTTCTACTTGTTTTTATGATTGTACTTCCCCAATACTCTACTTGTTTTGTAAAACATATGTGTGTGTGTCTATTTATGTAGTAAGTATGTATATTTATGTATCCATCAGTTACCAGTTTACTGTAATATCAGGTAAACATTATCATTATTATCTATTATGTTGAACCCACATCCACTCATTCATCTTGTTTAATGATAACTCGCACCCTTGCCATAAAATGTACTTTTTGAGAGGCAATATAGCGGGACTCATGGTAGCAAACACTTCACGTATACGATTTTGTAAAATTTCAAGTGTTTGGGGAGGGGCCGGGTATAAAACACATAACCCCACACAAAAATGTCAAAAATATTGAGATCAGGCGATCGGGCAGGCCAACGTAGAAGACCATTCGTTGCGATTACTCGCTCAATAACCCGGTTCATCAATTAGTTCATGAAGCGAAGTCCCATGTTGTTGAAAATACAAATCTTCAGAAACAGCAAGTGGTAATTCCATTAACAATTCTTCAATATATTGATTTGTTGAAAATATAAACAGGATGTTCATAAAATCAGATGTTTCCCTTTTCAATCTTCAATATAATTCTGGCATTCTAAAGACCTTACCCCTGTCAACTGTCCTGGGAATAAAATTGGTCCAAATATTTTACTCCCGATGACACCAGCCCATACGATTATTCCGAATCTTTCCTGAGAATTACATTCCTTCACTAAATGCTGGTTTTGTTGCATCCAAACTGCAGTTTTGTCTGTTTAACATTCCATTGTTCATGTATCTTGACTCGTCGGAAAACAGTGTCGAAGGAAGGAAATCGGATTAGCAGTATTGTTCTGAAGTAACCAATCACAATAAACTTATCTTCGATTTCCATAATTTTCATACAAATGCTGGTGCACTTGATACTTGAACGACCTATACCTGTGCTTTTTTTAAATTTTTTCGCTGACTCATGACCTATTTGTAACTCATGACCAATTTGTAACTCAAGGCCAATATTTCCAAATGTCACTGTCAAACATTCTTCAGCATTAATAATCCAGTTCACCATGATTATAAGATCAATAACTCATCTATTGGAAGGACATCAGTTATAAAAGACTTAGGAATAATGTTTGATACCTAAGTGAACTTCAAAGCTCATAATGGGTATATGATATCAAAATCCTTCAAGATGTTGGGCTTCATCATTAGAACTTGTAAAGATTTCAGTTTGGAAACTCTAAAATTGTTATACTGTTCACTGGTGAGGTCGCTATTAGAGTATGGTTCAATAATCTGGTGCCCATACTATGACATTCATATAAGACACATTGAAGATGTACAAAATACATTCCTTAGGGTCTGTGCATACAAGTTGGGTCTGAAAAGGGGCGATTATTCTTACAACTTCATTCGGGAACAATTGAATCTGTTGACTCTAGAAAATCGTAGAACCATGATTGACATGTGTTTCTTAAATAAAATTTTGCAGGGTGCAGTTGACTGTCAGGAGATTTTATCACTGATTGAGTTCAATGCTAATAGGCAGACTAGAGTTGGCAAAGAGACATTTAAAATACCTTTCCACTCTACAAATTATGGGTTTTTCTCTCCGATAACTCGACTGCTTGGAAATGGTAACAAATTTCAACAAGTCGATTTATTCTCCAATTCAAATGGAGTTATTAAATCAGAATTGAATCGTTTGCTCTCATAAAATTGAATTCTCATTTTGTTAATATTAGCGTTGGTATTTTGTATTCTTTAGATTATATTATTTTGTCTTATTTCATTTTATTCTAGGTTTTAAGATAGTTTTAGGTTATATTACTGTTTTTGTTCATCAGAGTATTGTAATTGGGACTTTTTTTTTAATGTTCTGGTTCTCACGAAAAGGGATATCCTGTAATGTTCAGAGAACATCGTGGGAACCAAGGAAAAGAAGGTAGGAGTTGGTTTCTGGAGGTTTCTGGAGGTTGTATGCCTCGGGGAACACCTCCCTAGGCAATGAGTTCCAAAGCCTCGCTGTTCGTTGGATGAACGAGTCTTTGGAAAGTGATGTTCTGCAGGTCTCCAAAGTGACCACGAAGGGGTGTGATGACTGAACTTGACGGGTTAGTCTCGATGAGACTGCCAAAGCAGGAACGATTGTTGATATTTCAGAAGAGCATCGCCCATGAAAATATCTATAAAATAGAGACAAATCGCCAACTTTTCTACGGTGTTCCAGACAAGTGAGCGAGTTTGTAAGCGAGGCATCACCGACGAGACGAATTGCCCTTTTTTGGACAGAATCCAATAGCCTCAGGATATGTTTAGGTGCCGCGCTCCAAATATGGGAACAGTATTCCAGGACAGGTCGGATCTGTGCCTTATAGATCATAAGCAGCTGAGTGGGGGTGAAATAGCTCTTGGCACGAAACAAAAAACCAAGTTCTTGGGATGCACTTTTGGCAATGGACCTCACGTGATTTTCCCAGGAAAGGTTATTGCTGATAGTAATACCAAGCATCGATATGGATGACTTCAGTGGTATGGTTACTCCTGACAAAGTTATGTTAGGCACAGTGAGATTGGCTTTTTAGAGAAAAGATATGCTTGTGTTTTGTTTGCATTGAATTCTACCAAGTTATTAGATCCCCACTCGAGAATTGTTGCTAAGTCCATATTTATATTATTAACATTTCTTCCTCGTTCATTTCTGGTTTCACGGGCTGATATAGGGGCCCTGGAAGAGAAAGCGGTATGGAGGGTACTATCATCGGCAAAGCTGTGTACTGGACATGAAGTTGCTTTCAACAGGTCATTGATGTGAAGTAGAAATAGTGTTGGTGCGAGAATAGATCCTTGCGGAACACCAGCATTTATGAGTAGAGTGTCAGATGAAACTCCATCGACCACTACATGGAGAGACCTGTTTGAGAGAAAACAGCAAGCAGAGAACACAGCTGAGGGGCAAGCCATAAGACGGAAGCTTGGCGAGGAGTCCCTGGTGCCAAACTCGATCGAACGGCTTGGAGATATCTAATGCCACAGCTAAAGTTTCTCCATACTTTTCAATAGATAGCTGCCATATATTTGAGACGTAAGCGAGCAGGTCACCAGTTGATCTCTGATGGCGGAAGCCATATTGCCTATCGTTGACAATTCCGGTCTGACTGAGTCGATGTGATGGCTTTTTTCAGATCTTGAAATAATAGATAGCAGTGCGATAGGTCTGTAGTTGCTAGGTAGGGCCTTTTTGCCTTTTTTAGGGACTGGCTGTACTCTTGCAATTCTCCAATTGGACGGAAATACCCCCAAATTGTAAGAGTAAGAGTGGTTGAACAACTTGCAAAGAACAGGTGTTAGTTCGGGGGCACATTTCTTGAGAACAATCGGCGGGATTCCGTCAGATCCACAGGCTTTGTTGGTGTTGAGACCCAGCAAAATCTTTCTGATAGTACGTTGGCGAAAGGTGATCTCGGGCATGTGACTGTCAATAGGTGTAATGTTCGGGGGTTGTTTTCCCGATGAATCCAGAGTGGAATTCCCAGCAAATAGGTGCGCAAAGATATTGGCTTTTTCCTGGGCAGTCGTTGCTAGTGTTCCATCTTCTTTGGTTAGAGGAGGAAATGAGCTGGAAGTGAAGTTTCTTTCCACAGCTTTGGCGAAAGACCAAAATGAACGGGATCCGTTAGGACATTCAGCAAGTTTTTATCTTATTTTGGCATTGTGGGCATCTTTTGAGCATTCTATTGTCTCTTTGCATATGCCTCTAACCTCGACATATGCTGCTCTGGTTTCAGGGCCCGGATTTTTTAGCCATCGATGGTATGCTGCCTGTTTGGAAGCCACAGCTCTAGAGCAGTTTCTGTTAAACCAGGTCTTATCGGATGATGTTCTTCTTTCGGTATTCGGTATGTAGGTTTGCATCCCCAACATGATGATTTCAGAAATTGTCTCAGCACATCGTGTTGGATCTACTGAAGAGAAACAAACTCTCTTCCATGGAAACGCTGATAAAAACATACGAAGACCTTCCCAGTCGGCCGAATTGTAATGCCACATGAGACGGGGTGGTATTGTGCAGCTCGATGGTAAATGGAAAAAGCATGTTGTGGAGATGAGGGTGTGATCAGAGTTTCCAAGTGGGGCACAAACTTCTATTCTATACGGGTCAGGATTGGTGGTGAGGAAAAGATCTTGTGTATTGGCAGACTGGTTGTTGACATCAGGGATGCGGGTTGGTAGCTCGACCAGTTGTTCTAGACCATGAGTGATGGCGAAGGCCTCGGCTTGACGACCCCCATCATCTGTTTTGTTAGAGAATTTGAGCCAGGCAGCGTTATGTACATTAAAGTCTCCCATGATTATGGTTTCAGCTGTTGGATGGTTCTCCTGAATGTAGTCCAGTTTGAGTGATAAAAACTCAAAGAGGTCATTATATGAAGGTTCATTAGGTGATAGGTAAAGGCAGCAGAGGAACTTAGTCAGTTTGGTATCAGATAGCTTGAACCACATCACATCAAAGTCTTTCGGTTCCAAACTCTCTTCACGCTGGCATGAAAGTTTAGCCTTAGCGTAAAGGCAGACTCCACCTTTGAACCTGAATCAAGAATGGAGTTCGTAACCAGGACAAAGCATATGGACCTTGTTGGTGGACGAGTTTACTTGTGTTTCTGTTAGAGCCAGAATATCCGGTTTTTTCGTCTGTAGGTGATGGTGGACGTCATTGATGTTCTTGTTGAGTCCGCGGATGTTGCAAAAATTAATCTTTTATGTTGAGTCCCCTCGAGTACCTCTCGCCCGGAAATCCGAATGGAGAGGTATTTTGCTTCCGGAGTGTTTTACTCTAGGAGACTTCATCATTATTACTATTAGGATGCACCTGAAAATAAAGGAGGAATTGGGGAAAAGGAAAGAGGGAGACCGGAAAGTATCGACCGAACACTGAAACATGGAATGATCCATTTCACAGCACACAAAGTCGATATGGTGGTATTTCACCGGGCGATGAGACCATCTTCCACCTACGGTTATCCTTTTAGTCGCCTCTTACGACAGGCAGGATTTACCATGGGGCTATTCTAAAGCCGACCTCATACTACCCGTTGATAAATAAATAAATAAAAAAAAAATAAAAAAAAAAAATAATTTAATATAATAATATAATAGTCACTTCTATAAATAATGGAAAGGAGGGGAGTTGTATGCACTTTTAGATTTGGTTTCAATAAATATCGAATCTAAAAATCGTATATTTATTGGTTGAGGCTGGGAAGCCTTTGGGCTATAGTGCATAGAAATTAGATTCGATATTTATTGAAACCACTTCTATAAATGCTAAAACATTGATTTTCGTCACCTCATCAATGATAAAAGTTTCATGATTGGGTGTTTCTTGTTCGGATTGTTTTTCCACAAAATGAAAATATTGAAAAAATGGATGATGTCTGTTGGGATACATTTTAGCATACAAAGTTGCTACGTTCCTCGAATTTTTTTGCATTCACCATAAATTAATAGCATGTCCACTTTTTCATCACTTGTATACGTTTGTGAAAAAATTTAATGACCTGAAGCACACAAGGTATTCCAACTTATTAGGTTATTGATGAACACTAATTTTTTATTTGTCAAAGTGATTTTTGTTTCAATGGCACACTTTTGATTTTTTAAGTTTTCACCAAACAATAAGAATTCTGTGATGAGAATGGGGAAAAATCTAAAAAATTGAGTGAGCACCAATCATTTCCGAAACTGAGTAGACCTAGTTGGATGTTTGCGGAATCGAAAAATGTATAACTATACGGAGCGAGCGTTTCATCAAGAATTTCAAAGATTGATTCGGTTCCTAGTGAAGCTACCTTCGAAATGTTTGACTTATTTGAAGATTGATTAATTCGCAAAATAATTATAGTTTTCGTTTTGAGCGTGAGATTGAAGTTATGAATCAGGTTTCGTTCACAGCATTCTTGATGAGCAATATAGCCAAATTTCCTTATAATTTTTCGATAAATAATTAGTGTACTAGGATTGTTGTCCATCCGATTTTCGATTCGAAACCACCAATGGATTCGTGGTGAGAATTGGAATCTAGGGAATGTGTGTCTAGATGATATCGTAGTTATTTTGGAAATATTACACCGCCATAGGTACTCAACTAGGCGGAAAAAACTGTCATATAATATTCTTTACTCATCATTCATGTCCATCAGATTAGTTGAAGTGGGTTCAACGAACTCTAGATGCAAAAATAAAAATGCTTCTGAAAAATGAAATGAACCAATTTTTCGTCTCAAAACTATGTGATCGTACTCAGAATTGTCCCTAGAATCTGAAAAAGGAAAAATATACAGGGTATTCCATCTGAAATTCCCAAGTCGTGGACGTTTGCGGTGAAACCGGAAGTGATGGGAGAGTATGAAATATTGGAAAAAATCCGATTCTTGAATCCAACACCCATGCCAAGTTTGGATCTCATACCCTCGGAACTATGGAAATAAAGAATTCGTTGACACCCGGTATACTTTATTATCTCCATCAATTGGCTCCTTTGATCGAATTGGTGCCAACGAACCTCGAATAAAATGATATAATGATGAGAGAGATTCAAAATGTGCTAAAAGAAAAAAAAATGATTACATGGGAGGAATTTCATATTCCAGGACTGACTTTACTTACTGTGCTTATCACGAGCATTATCAATAGCCTAATATCAATTTCCAAATCCACCTCAGAAGAATATTTTTGTACATTATTTTATTTTAATTGCAATCCTGGTTACAACTCCATGTTTTTTTCTCTACAAATAATGTGCTCCAAAATTCAGATTTCTAGCTGAAGTGACGCACTCATTAGTGATGGGCACTCAGCAGTCTATCGAATTTTTCAGTTATAATTCACAATTTCAACCCATGAATCTTATCATTTCCCTTTATTTCCAACTAAAATATTAGCCAGTGAACCTGAACCAGCCAAAGCTTCTTCGTTTGATGTATATTGAAGTTATTCTACCCAAAATTTGTTCCCGTTGTTTGATTGGTAGGGGGAGTACGTGTAATTTGGACCATTGTGTGAAACGGACCAGTTTGATAATTCTAAAAACGGAGTATGTAGCGACATCTCACACATTCGTTACTACGAAACTTCCCTAACCAAGGTGCACTCAGGAACGTACGTCAATCGAATGAGTTAGTTACTTACAGATTGCCAGTAAGTTTATTTGTAGCACGTGTTGTGTTGTTAGGTTATGTTATTATTGTGTCTGAATTTCTACAAAGTGAGTATATATTTTAAAATTTTGATGATATTAGGTTGATTCGTACATATTTACGAAAGCCATACTATGATCAAAAAGTGGATAGATTTATTAGGTTACTTAGAAAAACAAATATGGCGAAAATATTACTATCGTGTAAATTGGTACAATCACGGTCGTGTAATTTGGTCCTGCAAAATTCAGTGCAAAGCATGTGAGGGTTGGTCACATGAAGCTTTTGCCAATATAACTGATGTCAATTATTATTACTGCGATAACTGTCTATGTTAATGTCAGAATTATAAAAAAAAAAAAAAATCTTTTTTTTTGTGTTGACCTACTTTTAGACTAAAATATATTACAACCAAATTACACGACAAAAGACCAAACTACACGAAGGGTTCAACTTGCAATATATTTTTTTTTAATCGAATTGTTCCTAGTTCCTCCATTATGAAATGCAATGTCAATTGTAATTAGGAAGTAAAAACTAGACAACATTATTCAAGATTCTGTTATCACAAATATCAAACTTATCTTAATTTCTGCTTAGGTGGTCCAAATAACACGGACTTCCCCTACATAAATAACTATCGGTATGGCTCTGGCAGAAAATTCCATTTATAAGAACCCACTGACTTGAGACTGAACAACATATACTTTCCAAGACCATGATACTTCATGTGTTCAGGGAGTGGATTGAAAATCAGGAGATGGGAGTATCAAAGACGGAGGGAAATGTATTTAGCGTTTCCATTTTTTTATACATAATTTCAACATTGGCTGCTTTTTCCCTGCAACTGTGTATGTCCATATGAAATATAGATAAAAAAAAAGATTCAGCGTTTTTCGAATGATATGTCTATAACAATATTCCATTTTGAATTACACTTTAAATTTGGAACTTACACATTTTTTTTAATTCATCGCTGCCGAAGTGTAAGAGGATGTTTAAATTGACGCCCACCATTCCTCAAACACATTTTCGATCTAAATAATGGTATGTTTGTTGCAATTTTGAAGCATTCGCGGAGTTATAGCCATGCATGCTCGTCTTATTGAATCTTTCAACTCTTCCAGATTCTTAAAAGTTAAGCTGAACAGTTTTTCCTAAATGAATCGAGATGCCAATAGTGGTACGACATGAAAAATATATACAGTTGAAAATGGGAGATGAAATGAAAGAAGAAAAATATCTGATACTTTTCAATAATATTTTTTATTGACTTCCAGACTTGTTCCTAGTTCTAATCATCAAAGATCACACTTCTTATTCTCGGCATCAGAAAAATCTAATTATATGTCAACAATTGATGTTCCAACTGATGATTTCAGAAAATGATAACGCCATCTATATTTTTTCAGAAACGTTTTCGCAGAGAATATCTTTCAAGCTACATTCCAACAAGTAAGTTCCATTAACCTGATGTATTGAATTGAAGTGTCATTTACCTGTATCTCTCTTCCCTTCGGTAACACCAACATTTTCCATTATTTGAAGGGTTCTGCAAAATAATTCGTATCTTTGTAATTTATGGGAAATATCTTTGTTTATTACATTTATGCACATAATATATCTGTATTGTTCAATAATATAGTGCAGTAGAATACAATGAATAATATTTTCAATTTCAGGCATACACCAAGATTACAAATGCAACCATTCAGACTTATAATCCAGTAAATAAATCTTTCAT
The DNA here is from genome assembly GCA_018342105.1 of Gonioctena quinquepunctata. Taxonomy (NCBI): domain Eukaryota; kingdom Metazoa; phylum Arthropoda; class Insecta; order Coleoptera; family Chrysomelidae; genus Gonioctena; species Gonioctena quinquepunctata. Next base: position 38,518 of record JAFIRS010005698.1, on the reverse strand, counting down.
AGTTTCGCATACTACAATAAAGGCAGTTGACTATAGGTAGGTACTCAACATAAAGTTTTGAATAATCCTATTCAACGTATTCAATTCATCTAAGTTATGCACTTTCATTGAAATTCCCCAAGTAATTAGGAAATCGTATGACACTAACGTTTTCACCAGAGTAAAACGTGTTCAGGTGTTAAACAATCTAATGCCCCAATCAAGTAACATAGAATAAATGAACCAACATACTCAACACTGCAATATTTCTGAAAGCAACATCTATTTAAATATTAACACACAATTTCATCCATTGTTCTCGAGTCGCATATGGAAGTTCTGTATAAAATCTCGGATTATACCCTGAGGAGGGCTTATCGCACATTCAGTCTGACATTAACTTTGTTATTCTATTTTTGATTTTTGTCGAGTAGAATAATCTTTTTGAAAACGGTGTTCGTAGTATGATGAACATAAGTCGCAGTCGGTAGGATTCCATGAGTCGTGTGTTCATCTAAAAACACTTCCTAAGTATCAATTATCGTTTCAGGATCGCGAACCAAAGTTCCATCATAGGTCCCGAGAATCATAGTTCAAAACAGAGACGAAAACCAACCACGGCCAGAGTATGGTTAACGTTACCGTGTTTTATATTCATCCTCCTCTGTATTCCCAAAGTTTCCTAACAAAATATAGCGAGTTTTTCATCAATTGTTTATGTCTCATTTGAATGATATCATGAATTTCTCAGAAAACTGTAGATTGAAAGACTAATTTCAACACGCATATCCAGTCTTTTGTTAAATGCTGGCGTATTAGTCATTATACAGAGTTAATTAAAAGGTTGTTGTACAACCCTAATTTTAAAACATGGAATAATTTCGTGAATTCTTTCAAAAAAATTTTTTGTTAAGAACCATTCATTTCTAATATTTTGTTTTTTGGTCCATGTCTTTGGGTGCACTGGTTCAATTTTGGGGGCGAAATGAATTCGTCACCAACTTTAAGAAATGTTATTTTTCGACGAGGTGGCTTTGCTCGTTGTTGCCTAATGTCAGTTTTACGCAAAACCTATACTCCTACCATGGTTTTAACTGCGGAAAATTTCGTAAAAGCTGTTGCTCTTCTTGAAGATGGTCGTAATTATGAATATGTTTCAAGATTCCCTTATGTTCATCGCTCTACCATCAAAAGAATAGTGGAACGTTTCAGATGAACTGGCAGAAAGTGATGACGAACAAAAAAATCCGCAAGAATCTAAGCAGTTCAAAAACACGGAAAAAACACCCAGCAAAATTACACAGGATAGAGTGCATATATACCCAACAGTAATAGTCCAGACAGTCGGACAAAATTACTCTTTAGAAAGAGGAGAACATCTCAGCTGGAATAAGGAAGGAAAGTAAGAAGAAGAAAAATATAAAGAATTCGAGAGGTAGCAGAAAATGACAAAATAACCGAACAGAATGAAGGAATTATCGATGGACAAATCGAGATCCTCGAAAAAACTTGAAAGAACAAACCAGCCAGGACAACCCCCCACCGATTTTTAAAAAATATCTGAAAAAACAAAATCTATAGAAGCACTATGTAAACACCATTCAATTACTAAGTAAATTGTCTAAAACTTTTCCATTTAAAATTTTCCTATCTCTTATAGTTTTTAAGATACCCGCACATGTATGCCCAATTTGGGACACACTGTATATACAAACTTGAAAACTAAAACATGAATGAAAAACAATTATTAGAACATCTTTTATTTTTGTTTTTTCAACTTATCTAAATCTAAGTAACTTTTTACACAGAATGTTACGTCACTCCATGACCTTAGCGATAATATGCCATTACTTTCTTCTATACATTTCGTCGGCTTCACAAGCAATCCACCTAACTCCAAAATCAGCGATTTTACAGGAGGCACAAAAAAGTTTTTCAATTGAATAATACCCAACATTAAAATTCAAATTTATTATATGACATACATTTTAAATGAGAGAACCCCGTGCAGTAATGAACATAAGAATATTAGTAGAAATTACCTAATCATGGGAGTTACAGTATTTGCCAAAAATGTAAGATGGAGATATATTTTCGAAAGTTTTTATTATCGCTAAGCGATGAATAAACCAGTAGCTTGAAAAGAAACTTTATGGAGAATTATAGAACTTGAAACTAACAAAAAATGTCAATGTGAGATGGAAAACCGTTCATATAAAAACTTTATCAAAGGTGATAGTGAAAACTCAGCACTGTAATAATTAATAATGCGGAATGTTATCGTTAATTAATGAAAATCTGGTAGCAGAATCCGGTTCATAATTTGAAGATGTTCTAATTTCTCAGCTTGATCCTCCTTCTCTGCGGATATAAGGCTGGCAAATCTTAGAACATGCATGGTGGTAATAATTTCGGTCGTTGTGTTAATAATTTCCAATCAGAGGTGTGGCGCAGTTTATATTGAATTTGACCGTCAGGGGAAAATTTCATTGCATTTAAGTCGGTAACTTTGGGATCTCCAACCAATTTTCCTGGTCCAATGCGTTTGTAGCATGTAAGGTGATTTTCAATATCTTTGAAAAAGCTATGGTAAATGTGGTCGGTCTACTTTGAAGGGTGGTGGATTTGCCAGTCTTACACAAATGCACATAATCAGCAGGACCATTCACTTCACAATTTCTTACCTTCTTCTCTATGCAAGAATGCATGAATAAAGTCCACCTACATTTGCATATGGACTTTCTGGAGGAATTTCTGGTTGATGGTCACTTTGTGGGTCTAGGGTCTTACACGAAAGCATTCTCCAATGTGGCATTGCGGTTTTGTGCCGTGCAATAATATGATATTTTCGGGCTCTTTGTCCGGTAATTTGGGTATTACCTGTGTTTCTAGAAGACGTACTATTATAATGAAAAAGTAATTCGCTGTAAGACCTCCCTCAGTCTTATTCTACAAGAAACAGGATCCATCATTTGTCTTCAGGTCATACATCGTGAAGTTATTGACTTTTAACTTAGTCTTATACATGGCGGAGTCGGTAGATTTGGGACTTAGCAAAACCGCCTCGAGATCATGTTTTCAGATGCCATCTCTTTCTCTTTTTCAGCTCGAGCCTCCGTCTTCAATACTTGTTAAAGGTCATACTCTTCATCAGTCAGATTTTTTGTTTTGTGAGCCTCACAGATGTCACACATATATTTCTTCTTAGGGCGTAAATGGCCAAATTCATTACGTGGGATTGTAATTAGTCAATATAATTATTGTACCACTTCTTTAATACCCTGACAAGAAGTTGAACAGAGTTAAGAACAATGCAAGAGCAAAGTGCGTAACTTCTATATTTATCCATCCTTTTGGAAGGAAATATTCTCAAGAAAGAGTTATTTTATTTTTTTATATAAACGGGATTGAAGAATCTATTTGAATCGAAATGCAAATAGTTTTAAATGTAAATTTTTACTTGACAATAAATAAGAAATATTATATTATGCTAATAGTTATGAAATTAAATATATTTTATCCAGAGCTGGTATGTTATAAACACGAAGACTGTTCCTAAATTGAGGTCTCATTTGATGTTTATGACAGTCACTAAAACATGGAACTCGAATGGAGAGAAGATAGAACGAAGGGAAACAGCGACAAGAGACAAGAATCAGTTTCGAAGGAATCGAGCCAACAGCAGTCCGAATGACCTGTCTTGTTTCGATACCTTTACCACCAGAAGAAATGTTCTCAGGTACTTTCGTTCTGAGAAACTTTTATGCCATCTCTTTCTAACCTTGAATGAGAGAGATCATTTTTCAAATATCAGGAACCCTGATGTCTTAATTTCTGTTTGAAATATTTCTGGGGCAGCCATCTAAGTATATAAAGTGTGTAAAATTTTGCTTTTGCCTATGAGAGTGTCCCATTGTCCTGGAAAGTCATTCATATTCTGCTGGAAAGTGTAGTCAGCCAAAATTGAGTGGTCGACCCTCTGGATTTAAGAGGAATGTATTTTAGTAGGGTTCATATCCCAGATTTCCCAATTTCCAACATTTCAACTTTGTTCAGACACATGTCACAGGCTCCTTTGTACGTACAACTAACTTTCATACGGACAAACACAGAGTTCTTACATAGTCACAACTTCTTTTTTTCGTGGCGTCCCTTTTTACGGACAATCACAGTTTTTTATGGACAGTCACCATTTTAAGGTAAGTTCCCGTTTATGGGTTTATTGAAAAAAGGGTCCACCCCACCAACCATTTTATCAATGCAATTAAATCCATGAAATTCTATAAAAATCTAAAGAACATAGGTATTTGATTATATCTGTTTGCATCGTAGTGATCAATGTATCATCTCTGGATACTGTCCAGATTACTCTGTATAACATTTTGTATATAATCCACTGTATATAGTATTTCATTATCAGAAAAACAAAACAGTTATCCGGGATATATTACCATCATTCCATGGAATTGTGTCAGAAGTATTCGAAGTTTCTAAATTCCAAGTCACCTGAAAATTTAGTGATTTAGCTCAATGTTTTACTTTTTGAACTATAATAATTCCCAAATTAAATTTCAAACCTATTACTCAGTGCCACCACTGCCACCAGACGAAAAGCTGCCGTCGCTGGGTGGACATATAAAGAAATAAACAACAAGGTTCTAGAGTCTCGAGAAAATAATTTGTAGTTCAAGAAGTTATGTTTGTTTTTTATCGTAATTTTGGAATCATCTGAAAAACTCAAGATATCATTCAACTGAGTGTTGTAATTGTCGAAAATTCAATGGAACGCTTCAGTCGTTATTTTATTTTGTTGGGAGCTTGTGAAAATTTCAATATTTAATGGATCATACTTTATAGCCGGAATGGCAACGTTGCAGTTGATATTCGACCGATCAACAAAAACCGGTCTATTGGTTGGCCCGCGTTCATTTTGTGAACAAATAACTGGGAAAAATTGAGTTGATATATTCCACAGGTGAGTGAACAATTCACTGACTGTGTTGTTATCCTTGTTCAGTTGTTAGTTACAAACAAGTGAGTCTATGTTATTTGATCGGAGAACGAGTATAACTCCTTAATTTCTAAACCCATTTTCATTTTTTCAAAACACGGATGCTATAAAATTATAACAATAAAAAATACATACGCTGTTATTTGAAAAATAAAATTTCGCCCAGTTCTGTTAAATCAGGGGTGGATTTTATTATAGAGTCAAACTTCAAACCTTTCCCCAGAAGTTCAGAAAATTATTTGGCCACCCAATATATAAATATGTTCATCATTAATTTAATATGTAAATCATTCTAGGCCCGGAACAAATACTCTAGGAATAGTTGTCTTCTGCCTCATCTTTGGTTCCATCCTTGGCACTATGGGGTCCAAGGCGAAAGTAGTGGTGGATTTTTTTAATGTTATATACGAAGTCATCATGAAACTGATCAGAGCCTTCATATGGTTAACACCTTTTGGGGTATTGAGTATCGTCGCGGGAAAATTCCTTATGATTCAAGATATGTCTGGTACACTTACACAGTTGGGAGTATATGTGGTTACAGTGTTTTTTGGGATCGTTCTTTATCAACTTTTCATTATGCAGTTACTCTACTTCATTTTCGTGCGGAAAAACCCTTACAAGTTCTATGCAGCACTTGCTGAAGGTGAGGATTTTCATATAACTATTTTTAACTTTATCTAAGTAGAAGGAGTACGGTTGGCTGCACATGTGACTACGACATACCTCAGCTACCCTTTACTCACATTGCACAGTGGTCCAAAATAACGAAAAAGCGGAACCAATTAGAATTTTGGTAAAGTTTTCCTATAGGCTCCCAACTTTGTGAGAGGGTAAATAATAGACCAGATAACCTATTCTCAGAATTGCGGAAAACTATTGAGGAACATTTGCACTCTTCAGCCACACAAAGATGATCATTATATCGTGTATGTTTCTCGGTGTCATACGTGTACTTTTTCTTCCGAATTCGATTAGCTCCAGAAATAACATCTCGTGAATAATTCCTGTGAAACTCAGGTGAAAAGTCAATCAAGATATATATTTTTTATTTCATGTTTGATAATGTGAATTGGTCGATTATTTACTCAGTTATGAATAGTTATTTTCTGTGCGTACATTTTCAACTTTCGTTAGATTTACAGAAAATGCCCCACACCTCCCTGCTCTGAAAAAATATATAACGGATAGCCGGAAGTCTCTATAAAAACATATACAAAATTTGCCTATTCATACTTTTTAAAATATTCAATTAATTGCAGGCCTCTGCAAGAGTGTATCAAAAACGCATCAAATATATTTTGACCCAAAATGAATTAACACCTCATTATTCTGTAGAAACACGACTTTTTTGTTAGAATAAGTCTTTTTATTATAAACAATATTTTGGGAAAATTTTCGGTACAGATGTTGCTGATTAAAGTTAAATATTCAAAAGGTCATCATTCAAAACATTCTATCTAAAACCAAAGTTACCCCTTTTGAAACCAACCCCTTTGCGACAAATTTTCCTATGGTTCTCGTGAGCTTTGAAAACTATTCTACAAAAAAAAGGGCTTAGATCTGATTTTATTGTTTAAGCACCCCTTCTAAATACCATCCCTTTGTGACATCATCATCAGCCTTAGGAGCAATTCCGCGCGCGAAAAAAAGGAGTTTTTTTTCGTACCACTCTTTTTTGACAAGATTTTTTGAATATTTTTTCCATAATTCCCGTCAGTCTTAGAAGCAATTCCGCGAAAAAAGGAAAATTTTTCTTCATACCATCCCTTCTAAAAACTACCCCTTTGTGACAAGATTTTTTTTATATTCTTCCCATGATTCTCGTCAGCCTTAAAAGCAATTCCGAAAAAAGGCCTAAATCTGTTTTTTTTGTCCAACCACCCCAAGTTTTTTTAAAATTTTTACCATGATTCTCGTTAGCCTCCAGAGCAATTCCGCGAAAAAAAGACACAAAACTGTTTTTTTTAACCACCCCTCCTAAAAACTATCCCATTGTGAAAAAAATTTTCGTGATTTTTTACAGCAAAGAGGCGATTGAGCAAACAAAATTGATTAGTTCCGTTTTTTTCGTCATGGGGACCACTGTGCATTGCTTAAAAATGAAAACAACATTATACAAACCTTTTCTTCATATAATTCAACTGTCCACAATTTTTTCGGCTCATTGTATACATTTTGAGCTCAATGTATAATATATAATTAACAAATGAATTGAAGAAGAATCAATGCATATCACAATTGTTATTTCATCTCTCCTTTTAACTGTACATAAGTTTTGGTAAGCAATAGCATTGGAACTTCAGGCCAGCTAAGCCCATCACATTAGTCAAAAATGTACCAAGAGACTCGCGGATAATATTATCAGAAAATTATGATATGCATATATAATTTATGGTCGGAGTCAATATATTCTTCAAAAATTTTTTCCGTTTACAGCTACCATTACGGCATTTGCAGTTGCTTCTTCTGCAGCATGCTTACCAATTTCATTCAACATATTGGACAACAAACTCAACGTAGATCAGCGAATCAGTAGATTTGTTCTCCCTCTTGGAGTCAATATCAATACAAATGCATCAGCCATGTATCTCTCCTTATCAACTATGTTCATCGCCCAAAGAAATGGACTACAGATGGGCATTGGAAAATGTATAACGCTTTCGTAAGTGATATAATTTTACGTCGTCTTTTTAAGGTATGTGAGTCTTAGCCTGTTCAAAGACTTCATTTCATCTGTTCCTCTTGTCGACACAATTCCCCACCTCCTCTAGATCTATTCATCACTTTTTTTATTTACCTTTTAGTCTTCTTCTGGCTGACTTCTGTTCTATCTTTTTTTTTCGCTGTTCCGCCCTTGACAACGTTCTGTTTTCTCTATGAACCATCCAAATGGTCAATATATTTTTCTTGGTATAATATGTGATAACTACAGGAGAAGAATAACTATTCTCTAGCATATATCTGTAAATCGTTGAGAGCTATGTTACCTAAAAGCAGTGGAAAGCTAGATCTACTCTCGAGTTGGTAATGTTACTTTTTAGTTTCAATTAGTAAGAACCGTGTTCGTTGTAAGGAGTAGTAAAAAAATAAGCGTCATTGTTGGTTTTAAATTTCCAAAGTTTAAGTAAATGAAAATGTTATCACCTGCATCATTTATCTCATCTGTGCCTCTGTCCAGTGAAGGTTAGACTATCTATTACATTCTATTCTGCAAAACATCCAAGAACATTTAGGCAAAAATTCAAATAAATTGAAAATATTTTGCGAGTGTCTATTTATAACAATAACCAGTATTTATGCTTTAATTTGGAAATACTTACTGTATCCATTTCTGATTTTTAAATAAAGGTAATCAGAACTAAGTTGATATTTAGTTCATACAAAACCAAAGTTTATTTCTAAAATTTCGTTCATGAATTTATAATAGATTTATAATCTAATTCAAAATATATATCGACCTATTAACTTATTATGGGTACACTCTCTAATCATAGCACCCATCACTCCTTAGAAGAAATCTTCACCTGTGTCTACGACAGTCGACATTTAGACCAATCAATAGAGATATTTACGTGACAAAAGTATTATCAGGAAACCGACTGACTGTGCCATCATACAAAAGACGGTCTGTAGTTATATCCTGTTATGTTTCATACTTCCAAGTGTCATCGCTAAATTGGTTATAAACATTTAAAAGCATTTTTTCTAATTTTTTTTTATCGTTTTTGACTTGTAACTTGATAGTTGATAGTAGTGATTGATATGTGCTTTATGTGTAAAAGACTCAGGCACTGTTGGATTATTAGTTTTGGCATAATTGCAATTTGATTTTTCTAATGCACTGTACTGCAGCAGACCTAGATGCGTCATAGGTGGTCCGATTTCAATAGTTTTAAAATATTTTGGGAGTTGAACTATAGTACTACAAAATGACTGTTCTCATTTTGCGTTAAAATGCTGCGAAATAGGTGAGAAATACTTGCAAACATAACCGAAAACACGGCGAGGGAATGCAAGCGGCTCAGGAGTGGGGCTAGAACAGCAGATTCATTACGGGCGAAACGCGCTATACATACGCTTCCCAGCGTCTGCTGCTCTACCTTCACTACTCAGCCACTTTCACGCACTCGCCCATTTTCGATCATGTTTGCAAGTATTTTTCACCTGTTTTGCAGCATTTTAACGCAAAATGAGAATTTACGTTTTGTAGTACTATACTTTTTGGCAAAAATTGGAACCGGCTACCTATGACGCATCCAGGTCTTATGCAATAAAGTGCATCAAACAATTCAGATTGCAATTTTGCCAAAACTGATGATCCGACAGCGCCTGAGTTTTTCACATATTAAGTACATATTAATCACTACTATGTCGTGGAAAGTTTGCACTACAATTTGAAAAGTGGCGGAGTTATGAATGTTTTTAAAAACAGCAGATTATTTCGGTTTTTCTCCGTTACTAATAATCCGATCGAATTGTGCTAGGGCTCATTTCCTTTGCATTTGGATTCTCTACAATTCGTCCATTAAGAGTTTCCAAGTTACAAGTAAAAAAAGATTGAACAAAATGCGTTTGAATCTTTATAAAAAATTCAGCAATGACAGTTGGGAGTAAGAAACATGACATGATATAACTACGGATCGTCTTTCGTATGATGGCATAGTCGGTTTCCTGGTAGTATTTTTGTCACAGAATCAATAGAGCACAAAATCTATATTGATTGACCTAATTATAATGTGATAACGAATTGATTTTTCTGCAATGAATATTTTTCCAGCAACATAGTTCACTTTATCTCAGTGTATTAATAATAAAAATATAATAATAAACCGTTTATTTCAGTAACATGTGAATAAAGTAGTACAAGTAGGTAAAAAAAAGGTAGGAAGTAAACGTAAAACGTCACAAAAGCATCGCTTGTGTGTGACAGACATAGCTATAATAAACAAATTGAAAATACAATAATAAAAAAAAATACAATTGAAAAAAAAAATACAATTGAAAAAATAAATACAATTGAAAAAAGTTGTAGTTATTATAAATAACATTTTTATAAATAACATTTAGAAAACATTTAGATAATCCTTAAACTAACAGACAATAAATATACAATATTTCAATACGGTTTTAATAATTTATGATTTCCTAATAAATGAGAGCAATTATGGTAATTATGGTAATAACTATATATATATATATATATATATATATGTGCATATATCAGATGCATGCATAAAGCGAGAAGAGCGTAAATGCACTTATGTATAAAACAGAGTATGTATCTCAGCACGGGGTATAGAGATAATATATTTTTTCAGTTGTTTTTTGAACGCATTTATGTTTTTGATGTTTTTCATGATATCCGGTAGATTGTTGTATAGTTTCAGACTCTGATATCTGTAACTTTTTTGCCCAATACTTTTATTCATAAATGGTGTTTCGAATTTGTGCTCTCTGCTTCTTGTATGATGTTTATGATCTATTCTATGTAATATGTGCTTATTTTTGTGTAACCTTATGTTGCTACTGGAAGAAAAGTTGTATTGGGTCTAATATTTCTGTTTGTTGATGAAGATCATCCGACGGATGGGTTCTCTTTTCGTTGTATATGATTTTTGAAAAGCGCTTTTGAGTTATTAATATTTTGTTCATGATTGTTTCACCTGTCGACCCCCATGCTAGAATTCCATAAGCTATATGTGACTGAATAAGGGCAAAATATAGTGTTCTCAGAGTTTTTTCGTCAAGTAGATTTCTCAGTGTTATAAATCGATATATCAAATATTGGAGTTTTTTGACTACTATTTCAAAAAGGTTAGCAATATTCAAATTTTCCGATGGGAAGGAGTTTCTACTATTTGTGTATGTTGGTGAGTAATATGTTTTTTCGAAATTAATGGTTAGAAGTTTATGTGCGAACCATTCTTTAATACCCAAAAGTTCTTGTTCCACTTTTGCTTTTAGGTGATGATGTGTGCTCATAGAGGATGGCAGTATCATCGGCATAGGTAATTTTTTTTCCCGTGGTTGGTATTGGGAACAAATCATTCAGATATATGTTGAATAATATTGGTCCCAGAATAGTGCCCTGCGGTACACCGTATTCTATTTTTTTAAAGTCGCTTTTAAAGTGTTCAATTTTAACGCATTGATGTCTATCTTCCAAATAGCTACTGAACATTTTTAATGCGGTTCCTCTTATGCCGATATTTTAGAGTGATTTGAGCTTGGGAGAGATCTATGAAGACACAAAGATCAGCTTTATTGGTATCCAGTGCATTGTTGTCAAATCCAGAATTGCATCTTGTGTTGAGATTCCTTCTCGGAATCCATATTGTCTATCTGAGAGGATGTTATATTTTTTCATATAGGTAGATAATCGAGATTTTATTACTTTCTCAACGAGCTTTGATAATGTTGTTATCAGTGATATAGGTCTGTAATTGACTATTTCATCTCTATCTCCACTTTTGAATATTGGAAGAATCATTGATGTTTTTAATTCTGATGAAAAATTCCTTCAGCTAGAAACCTGTTTATTAGGTGAGTTAAGGGTTCTAAAATATTTGGTGAGACATGCTTCATGAGTTCAGCTTTGATTGCGTCTATTCCCACTGCTTTTTTGTTTTCAAGAGATTGTATGAGCATCGCTAGTTCTATCGGATTTGTAGGAAATAGAAACATGGACCCCGGATAATTTTTGTTTTGTTTCGGGCTATTGTAATAGGGATTGTTGACAATTTTTTTTGCTAATTTTTTACCAATATTTATGTAATGTTCATTGAAAGCTTCAAAATTTCATGCATATCATTCGTTTTTTGCCCTGTGATATTTATATGTTTTATGTCAGTCGTGTTACGCTTTTTTCCCACAAATTTCTCCTAGTGTTTTCCATAATTTAGTGTTATTTGTTTGATTTTTCTCAATTTTGGCTTTCTAATAATTTGCTTTTGTTTTTCTCAGGAGATCATTAAGTTTCTTCCTATAGAGTTTATAGTTATTTCTCAGTATATCATTATTGGGGTTTTGAATAGTTTTTTGGTACATTGTGTCTCTAGTATTGATAGATTTGATTATTCCGTTAGTAATCCAGCATTTTCTTTTTCTATGTCTTATTTTTAAGGTATTTGTACAGCTAATGATGTTATCATTCAATATTTTTATGAATTATTTTGTTGCCTTTACTAGATTTGGTATTTGATATATTTCTTTCCAGTTTACATGTCGAAGTTGTGTTTTTAATTTGGAGTAGTTAACAGTTACAATACCTTTATTTTTTTCATTGGCACTAATTGTATTCTTTTCGATCATTATTTGTAGTAAAGTACTGTAATGGTCAGTGAGGTTGGTCTTTATTATAATTGGTAGGAGTAGTTCAATGTTTACTTTGGTTCTGATAAATATGTGATCCAGGCAAGATTTTGAGTTCTGAGATACTCTTGTGTAATCATTTATCAACGAGATGAAATTTAATTCACTCATAGTATTTAAATATTCGATAGTAGGAACGTCAAAGTTTTCATCTAAGATGTCTATGTTGATATCGCCTAGAAAAACAAATTAATCAGCACCTTCACAGTTCCTGAGAAAGTTTTTTAGCGAGTTTGTAAATTCCAAAGTGCAGTAAGGTGGATTTTTATACATAGCGAGAATTTTGATTTTTTTATCATGGAAATTGATTTTGGTGAAGATGAGTTTGTTTTTTTGGTTAAAATCAACTATTTCGTAATTATAATCCAGTTCAGTTTTGATGAACATGACTGTTCCATCGTTTTGGTTGTACAGTCCCTCATTATATATTTTGTCATATCCACTAATATTATAGAGATTTACATCACCTATCTGCCTGGTTTCAGTGAAGACAATGACATCTGGATCGTAGGTGAGCTGTTTCAAATACCCTGAGAATGCATCGAAGTTTTTTTGTATGCTTCTTATATTGTTATGAACAATTTTGAAATTAATATTTTCGCTATTTACTTTTGAAACTTCATTACACTGTTCAAAGTTGGATAAAATTTCTGTCTTTATAGTTTGAGTTTCAAAGTCTGTTACATATTTTTCCATTTTTAAAACGTTTTTTGTTTATCTGACATTCGGCGCTCTGCAGTAGAGAGCACTATAAGAAACAATATGAGAAGACTATTTTTATGAATAAATTTAAAAGTCCAATAATAATATTTAAGATTCGATTATAACTAAAAATGAAGTATACCTATCAATTCCAACGGTTCGAACGCGTTCTGATGGTGTTTTTTTCTACTGGTGGTTTATTTGTTTTCAGAATCTTCTTTATTTATTATTCTAAAGCCGCGTACTGACTTGAATGTGCATAATCACATTCAAATCTGCACGTGTCATTTGCAACGACTCAGCGCATGTTTAACTTCTCGCGAGTCACCGCGAATACTGGATGTCAGTTTTTGGTCCCGCTCAAAGGAAATATATCGTTGCAATATTCTGTCGAATGAATAGCAGTAAAGATATTTTTGAATAACGGTTTCAAAAAGGACAAAATGGAGTAGTCAAACGAAGACTGCTTGCAACTAATTGATTTGTACAAACAACATTCCGTTTTGTGGGATGCAAAGCATTCCTTTCACTTTTCAATTGCTTCGATAATCTAAATACAAACTGTAAGCTAGTGTATGAGTCTCCAGTTGCTAAAACACGAAGTGTTATTGCTAGGCGTTCTAGAACCGGGATAGCATGCCTGAGTTGGTTTTTACAATTTTTGGTCCAATGCTATCAATTAAACATTGAAAATCCTCTGACGATATCCTAACAAACTTTTGAAACTGTTCAGAATGCAACTGTTGTAAAAGTTCAGAACCCCCAAACATTGGTGGATCCAGAATCGCTTTGTTTTTTTCATTTTCTCTTTTTTCAATCAATTTGAAATCACTATATGAGCAGCACCAGCAATAATAACTACTGCCATTACTTGATCACATGACCGGAAAGGACTGTAACAATACACATGCGTGCGGGGAAATATATCTGAAAAAATGTACCGAGTCGATACACACGCATATGCAAACGCATGCACATTCAAGTCAATACCCGGCTAAATATGGAAAGTGTATATGTCATTCTCGTCTCTTCGGAATTACTCATGATGAAGGCAAAAATCAAACGCAATAAGATGACAGAAAGAATGCAGAGTACTGGCAATGCAAAAATTTCATATATGAGTTAGTTTTTATGTCAAAATGTAGGGGTAAATTAGCTCAACAAGTTGATATAATATGAAGTATTCCTTGAAGACATTTGATATTATGATATAACTGCTTTTTCACTATCGTTAGAGATATCTGTTGTATTTTCATAAGAGTTGTCATTGACCGAATTCAACAGCTACATTTTCAATGTTGTATTCCTCATTTTTAGGATGATGCGTTTTATTGAAAAAAATAGCAACTTCTGAGAGTGGAGTGCAAATTCCATACATTTATGTGACGCAGATAATAAACCCACTTTTTTTCTCTGAAATTTATATACCATCCATAATGGGCAATTCCCCTAGAATTGGATAAGTAGCAAACAAGATCGAATAGACAGAGGAAAAAAGTATGTTTGATACTGTTGAAAAAGTTCAGATAGCAATATGACAAATTCATATCAGAGTACTAATTGGGTAGGCTGATTTTAGCGCAAACTTTAGTTCCTTCATCATTCATAAAAATCGGTATATCCCACATGGATGACAAGGCGGGTTTCTTTTTCCAATGTTTATGGTATTTTCACTTTCTTGATGACTTTTATCTTGAAAAACATATTTTTTATTTCAGTTTTACTTGTACAATCGCATCATTCTCAAATGCCAGTGTTCCAAGCTCCTCTCTGATTGTTCTGCAGATGGTTCTCATATCAATGGATGCACCAGTGCAAGATATGGCTCTTCTCTTCACGATAGATTGGCTTCTGTGAGTTACTATTGATATATTTTAAAACTCAATAAATTCGGTTAATAGAATACAATTTTCGGAAATCTCACAACAAAGTGGAAGTGAAATTGAAATAATCGTATCTCAACCAGCTCTATGTATCGGTTATATAAAAATAACGAATTCAAGTTCCTGTTGCCAATTTGTTTCCTTTCCGATAAACGACAAACATCCATATCTGACATCAACACTGGCATTGATAATTCAAGGAACAAACATAATGAATTATAGTACTGCAATACTTCTTAGAGATTCATTATTATTATTAACTGATAAGGCTAACTGCTCGACTGACCACTAGCAGGCACGTACTCAATACACTGAAATTTTCAGACAAGATGATATGTTTAATTGACGGCTTGTCCTGATTATTCTAGGAGAATTAGTTCATAACATAATTCAAACCTAATATAAAAGGGTTAAAAATCAATCAAATTAGTTATAACTATGAAATTACGTGGACAAATTTCAATTCACGCATTAAAATGTAATAAAGGAGATAATTTACGTACTTCCAAATCCGTACCTGGAATCCTCAGCCCTATTTCTATGAAATTCCGCACCTCGAACAATGGGCCATGATAACGGTATCGGATTAGTATTTATAATGAGTCTCTTATATCTGTGAGAAAGGTATAGCAGTTGGGACTGTGTCAAATCGGTTGTAGATCGAAAACAATCGCACTAGTCCACTTTTAGTTAGTTCAGAACCATCCTGACTGAAACCATACAAGACTGAGCTTCATCCTGGATTTTTCCTCATAAGATTCTGAGTTTATCTTATAAGACTCATTTATCGTAATGCTTATGGAATATTGTTTTCACGTCTCTGATTTGGATGTGATGAAATCGAAGTACCACCCGATTTCACCACTGCTTCAAATCCCACAAATGACTGGGAATTGGAAATTTTGTGTCTGATGGAAAAAAAAAAATTGTCAGTTGTCATTGAGAGGGTTGTGGAAATGTCCCATCAAGTGAGTGCCTAGGCCGCTTGAATCGGAAGGGGTCATCTATGGTATAATCCATAGCTTCTTATAGTAGCGGTTGTTCATCGCTTCTGCACAAGCGAATATCCCTTAATTGCGACTTTGAATGGCCTGCTTGATAAAAAGGAGGCCCACTCTTCCAAGTTCCGCACGAACCAAGAAACGTTTGTGATCATCCCTAGGGTTTCCATTTGAACCCGTTCCAGTGGTTTGATTGTAGCTTTACATGGAAGACCTTGAAACTTCAGTGACATTTTGCTATGTTGGTTGATAAAAGGGTGAATTTGCGTAAGAGATGCCATCGATCCAGGCGCTTTTTTAGGGTTGAGCTACTTGATATAAGTCTCTACTTCCTCCTCCCATTATCTGGATCTTCATTCATCTGGAACTGACATTCCATCGCATCTGCAAATCAGATTCGTAGCAGACTCCACGATCACCATCCATTTTTTTGCCTAACGTGGTGGTTTTCAATATATTCTAAGTTTTGTCCAAACCGTTCGTTTATATTTTCCAAAATTACACGTTGGTTGAAATGGATTCTGACTCCAGGGAACAAGGTCCAATGGAAAGCTCTCCAAGCTCTGTCTTATTGAATATTTGTTCTCAAAGGAAAATTGTCTAGGCGGGCTATGTTCCCTGAAGGAAGCGTCATCCAGAGCCATTTGATGGTGAATTCGTGGTGTGCTACGAACTCCTCGAATTGAAGTAGATTTTCAACTCTCTCAGGGACACAATATATCCCCTCAAGGTGTAATGTGAATCTCATCTAATCTACCCTGATCCGAAAGTGACTTATTTGAGGTGGGGGATCGCCAATGAGTGTGATAAAGACTGGACTGTGATCTAAGTCCAATTTGGCGGGAGTGTATTTGTTGCATTCCCAGGTAACATCCCTGATCAAACCTATGTCAAGAACATCAAGTCTGTGTGCACTATAGTACGTCGGTTTATTTGGTGAAAGGACTTCATGATTAAACCTATCACAATTATCCTTCAGAACATGTCAACTGGGATTAGTCACTTGGCTTCATTGCACGTAATTTGCATTCAGATCACCTGCGACTAAAGTAGGCCAGGTGTACCTACTTCTATCAGCAGATGTTTGAAGGTCTCAGGTAATAGTCGAAGAGTCCCACCAATGTTCCATACATTTCATTATTATAAATTCCAAATTGGCAATGAGTCAGACAGCGTTTTGCTAGAATGATAACACCACCCCTACCTCCAATAATACGACCATTTCTATACAACTTCGGGACTTTCGATTTGGAACCCCGATATGTTCCCCATTCTGGAGAGTTTTTTGAAGGAACGCAATGTCTATGTTGTTTTCAGTTAAAAACATGTTGAATTCTGATAGGAGACTCATATTAGATCTAATTCACCGTTTTGATGTGGGCAATCAGAGTTTCTGTCAGATTACATGTCTGAGTGAGGAGTGACCCTGCAGCCATAGATTCATACGGGACCCCTGCATGCGTTTCACCGTGCCCTTGGGAATAACCCCAGAGGCCGGTTTTTTATTTTCTTCGGTTGCACCGCACCGTCGAACCAGCCGAGAATATTTGACAACCTCGGTCATTCGCGGTATGGTCCCCACCGCAGTTGAAACATTCGTCATTTTCACTACGCTACACATTGCTTTGTTAAATGCCTCTTGCTGAATTTTATACAGGCACGGATTGCGTGGCAGATCGACAGACTGTGCCACCAAAATTTCCAGTGCAAGCCTGTTTGATTCCATTGGAACGATTTGCCGCCATTAACGAGAACGTCTTGGACCTACGGACTGGCCTTGAAATAATAGAGCCCTTCTTGGAGAGGCTGTTCGAAGCCAGTTTCATTTTCGGTTACACACCGAAAGCCTGGAGGGAGGCTGCAGTGGTGTTCATACCACAGACTGGGAGACGTCCAGCAGACGAACTGAAGTATTATAGCCCCCCAGTCTCACCTCCTTCCTCCTAAAAACAATGGAGAAAATTATAGACTGTTATATAAGAAGTGAAATCCTTTTGGAGAGACAGCTTCACGAAGAACAGATCGCCTATCAAATCAATGATTGATGCTCTACAATGAATAGTTGAAAGCATTGAAAAGACATACTTGGCCAAAGAAATGACTTTATGTGCATTCATAGATATAGATGACTCCATCATCAGATCGTTAGAGGAAAGCAATATAAGCACCTCACTGATCAGATGGATACATGCAATGCTGAAAAGCAGAATCATTGTAGCTGTTCTCGGTGAGGAAACGGTCAGAATGACAGCGGAAAAGGGTTGTCCCTAAGGCGCAGTTCTATCGCATTTACTGTGGTCACGGCCGTGGATGGTGATGCTACATGAATCTGGAATTACGACTCAGGTTAACGTCGACGACCTGGTCGTCACTATTAGGGGCAAATATGACGGGATGATATCCAATAGGAAATATAATCATAAACTGGTGCGCAAAGGAGGCGTGAGTACGAACTGAAAGCCCCAACCCTGAATGGAACTCAGCTAACTTTTTCCAATGGAGCCAAATACCTGGGCATCATAATTGACCAGAGACTAACATGGAACAGTCATATTAAAAACATTATTTCCAAGGCTACAGCGGCAACCTGGACGTGCCGCAGAGTTTTTGACAAGACATGGGGTTTGAAGCCGAAAATTATATACTGGTTAGATTAAACGATTATCAAACCCATGGTCACCTATGCCCCATGAGTATGGTGATCAAAAACCCAAAAGTACTTGGCACAGCGGTTGGCCTGTCTGGAAATCACAGGGGCAATATTCTCGTGCCCCACTGCAGCATTAGAGGTAAAGCTGAATCTTCCACCACTGCACTTGTGTGTAATGAAAGAAGCGGCAAAAACTGCCTTGAGACTGCACCAGGCATCAAACTTGAAGGCTGGGAATCTGATTGGACATCTGAAGATTCTGGAAAATACTCCCCCAGAATCTAGGTATAAGCACGACTTTGAAGTGCAAAAGGCTTAAGTTCCCCGAAGTGGTTTCACTAACGCCCTCAGACATCATCATGAACTCAGCTCCCAGGAAACTGATATGCTTTGCAAGGAGTCTCGGAATCCCAGGCCTCGAATAGATGAAGGGTAATATACAAAAGACATTCTCAATTAAATATTGATAGAAATATTTTTCTGTCAATTGAAAAATCCACGATAAAAATGAAGTTATTTTTTGTGAATGTCTAACAGAAAAAAACTACTTCCCCAGCTAAAGCCACGCTGGACATTGAACTACATCTGATAGATATTCCAAAAAGACCCTAACTCAGAAGAAAAAATCTAAATTTGCATTTTTATTCAGATAGTTATTTGATTCTCTATTCCAGTCTTAATTAAGGTTATCTTGACGATGGAAGATAGTGACTAAAGTTTATTTTTCAGTAGCAGATGATTCCACATCTGATTTTATGAACATCCTGTTCATATTTTCAACAAATCAATCTATCATACCCCATGACAGGTTTTGATGTCAGAAAACACTAATTTCAAAGTGTTTCTCCAAAAGAAATGATTCTAACTTTATCCATGTTTGCAAAATGAGATTGCTTCTTGAAAATGTGTTTCCCATTTCTTCCGGTCTTCCTGATGATCGTTGAAGCGTGAAATAGATTTTCGTCGACAAAAATGTATTGAAGACCTACTGAATGCGATGTCTCTCTTGCGTCAATGTTACGAATGATTTCTGGTGAGTACTCTTTTTTGGAAAACATTTTTCTTTGCTTCATTCATCTTCATGAGTTCTTAATTAAGACTGGAATAGAAAATCAAATAACTATCTGAATGAAAATGCAAATTTTCAATTTCAGATTTTTTTTTCTGAGTTAGGGTCTTTTCGGAATATCTATCAGATGTAGTTCAATGTCCAGCGTGGCTTTAGCCGGGGAAGTAGTTGTTTTCTGTTAGACATTCACAAAAAATAACTTCATTTTCATCGTGGATTTTTCAATTCACAGAAATATCTTTCTATCAATATTTAATTGAGAATGTTTCCCTTTTCAACATGAATACCCCACAAGAGGTGACGATGGAAGATAGTGACTAAAGTTTATCTTTCAGTCGCAGATGATTCCACATCTGATTTTATGAACATCCTGTTCATATTTTCAACAAATCAATACAAAAGACCTTATAGATCGAGGTACGGAGAGGCTGAAGAGCCATATCGACCCATCTACAATTTGGACCCACGGACCCAATGAATATTGTTGATTAATTGTTGTCTACAGAATTTTATGTTTTCAAAAAAGTTAATATCATTTTTGATTGTCCATATTGGTAGGATATTCAATTACTGCGACAATTAGCTTTCAATTGTGATATGTTTGAACGGCTTTGCCACCTACCATGATACTCCATAATAATTTTATAAAGAGTTTTCAAATGTGATCAAGTATAACAAACGGAAAAGGGTGGAGTTAAAATTGATCAAAATGCAAACGATGCAGATGTATTTCATTCGAATTTTTTGTTTTCGAT
Organism: Gonioctena quinquepunctata; assembly: GCA_018342105.1. Taxonomy (NCBI): domain Eukaryota; kingdom Metazoa; phylum Arthropoda; class Insecta; order Coleoptera; family Chrysomelidae; genus Gonioctena; species Gonioctena quinquepunctata. The sequence continues at coordinate 18,094 of JAFIRS010005698.1, read as the reverse complement.
TTTTTTTTCAACATAATGAAAATTGAAGTATGGTCTGCTCTATTTTATAGTAGAAATATGTTCCAGCGTGCACTGGGTTGTGCCTTGTAATTGTTAGTAATGTTTACAAAGTTCACGAGAATAGTTCATTGGTTTTAATTTACCTGAAAAGTGTTGTGCTACATGGTGTATAAAAGAGCAACGGAAAAGCCTACACCAATCGTTTCAGCCACAGTAGAGTCTGGAATATGATATAACAGGAACAATTTTATCCATAACATTATCGAAGGGTAGGAGCTTTATAACCTCAAGAGTTGAATATTGCCAGTGGCTTCTTAATCATGATAACAATAAACACGAACAATTCACGAAATACGGGGAAACATTTTCATAATATATGTGGGCAATAGAAAATCCTCAAGCTGTACAGTTGCAGTGGATAAAGTGAAGAGAAAAAACGCAGTTTTATGCGTTCGTTATTTTGCAACTATTATATAGTTTTTTGTGAGATGATTTATTTTTACTATTTCTACATTCTGTTGAAAAAGATGCCCTAACTTTGGAAACATCCTTCATATATGCAACGTCTGTCTCAAAAAGTTGTCCACTTTTCAGTTAAAAAAGTATATAGTCAATAAAAATATATATGTTCTCGGACATTTACCTTACTGTGACATGTTGCGCCATCATATTTGTAACCCATTAATGAAATCAACCAAATGACTGTTTTAAAATTCCAAGTAATGTTGAGCATTGATAACTAAAATGCAATTTTTTGGATTATATTATATTGATCAGAAGTTATCTTGGTCCAAACATATCTTAAGGAAAAAAGTTTTCCCATTACTTGGAATACTTCACAAAATTAGTCCTGAAATATAGAAAATGTATATTTTTCGGATTGATTTACTCAAAATTACAGTATATTATTACGATACGTGGAATAAAGCAATCAAATGCATTTTTTATTTGGGTCACCAAGAACCAATGTCAAATCTTCGTAAATCCAAAGGATTTTTCGATATTTATTATATAAATACAAAATTTCTGTGTTTATCTATTCTGTTGAAAGTGGATACAAATATTCCAATCTAAATTTCAGCGAAAATTTCACTCATGTGTTGAAATGTCCACAAGAGGTGTAGAATTATCGCTGAATTACAGCGGTAATCCACCTACTATGTGGATTATCGCTGTAATTCAGCGCGCTAGGTGACAATTCAACTGCAGTTACAATATTACTTACAATGATTGTGGTATCAACTATAACAATAAATAATATGAATCTTTTTGTATTCTTGAAATTTTCTACCGAATATCGTTCGTGCTTCAAAAATTAACCAAATAATTCTGAAAAAACTGCAGCCGGTGATTTTTTTCGTTGTTTCAAAAAATGTATGCTTCAAAACAACGAAAAAAAATAAACTCGTGAAATTTAAAAAAAACACTTTTTTTCAGAATTATCGGTAATTTTTAAAGCACTTGTTCTGCCCGGACTATACGGGGTGTCATGAATCAACACACCACACCTGTAATACCGGACATTATTCGTTAGATTGCGAAAATAAGCAGCGAGAGCATCGACTATCTGAGGATGGTCGAACCGAAACTATGTTTCAGGAGCGGCCTACTGGAAATATTTCATTTCTCTCTGTGCTTGGGCATGAGTTGTTTATCCAGGAAATACGTACTGTTTCAGAAGGATTCGAAAAATATAAAAATGCACTCATAAAAATAGTAAGAAATATACATATATACTTAAAAAAGTTTAAATTATTTCATCCGTTCTGTAGACGAATAATATGCGACAATATTCAGAAAAACAAATAGAGTGTAGTTTACTGGCAGTTAATTTTACATTAGGCTACAAAATCGAAAATAGAATGACTAATAACAATCTTGACATCAATTATCAAAAACGGCTGGAAATAATTATCTATTGAAACCTTTGTTAACATAAAAATTAGGGAGATACAGTTGAAGACACATTCGTATTATAACAACTGTACTTTGCTCCCACATAAATACAGAAAAATACATATGACTTACCAGGTTTCAAGCTTATTCACTTGAGTAGGTTTTTGAAGGACAATTAGTTTTAATTTTATTATTAGTTTGATTAAGCTCGCGGAAATTGTTTATTTTATTTTGCTCGCACGGTATATTAGTGTAGCGTGTATGGATATGGGTTTCTATGCGGTCATGAACTATCGGATGGAGGTTTTTCGTTGACTTATCTCGGTTCTGGAAGCATTGGCAAAAATAGGTAATTTTTGGAAAGAATACTGTTCACTCGTGCCGTCACTTGGAGCGATCATCACTTGGTGTAACTTGATTTGAATCTACTTATTCTTAATGGTTTCTGAAGTTCACTACTTGACGATTATACTTGTACACTTCTCATTATTATTTAACTATGTTGTGACCGCATGAATTCTAAACTCACTTTGAGATTACATGTTCTTTGGTTCACTGTTGAACACCGATTGATTTTGATCCGACAAATCTCGCCGTTTTATAACCTGTTCCCCAGTCACGTGATGACTGTGCCAGCCGCGAGTAACAATGGCGGACATTATAATTATCTTCCCCTTGTCATAATAATTAATTTTCTCGATAACTGATGGCCTTGTTTTGGTCTTACACGCATGAATAAATTCGTTGAAGTTTATCTTTATTGGTAATGAGTTATGTTTGATGGGCTGTCATCATCTATCAATTTTATAGCGTTTTTCTGTTGTTATAATTCCATAAATAAAGTTATATTATATTTCGTGGCTGATGTGATTATGGGGAGCTGTCAACAATCTTGGAAGTTATGGTTTTGTTTACATATATATTTTTTTCATGACCTATGGGAACAAGGGTAATTTCTTCATAGTGATTCTTAATGGCCTTCACTTATCTTCAAATGATGAAATATTCTTAACGAGCATATACCATATCAGTTTTCAGTCCCGCTTGGATCTAATACTATTGAACTCTCTGGCTATACCGTCCATATTAGGGAATATCGTGTTGTTTCTTATGAATGAAAATGTTTCTGTAATCATGGGTCGTCACACACTTATGGTATTATCCCCGAAAATTCAAGGAGCCATAAACATATGCAACAAGACAGGCATGGAATCAAATTAAAACATATATTGGCAAAGAGATCTATTTATTATCAGGGAATAGTTTAGGTCACAATCTGCCAAAAATACTTAAAAAATACACAAATCATGAATGCATTAAGAAATTAAGAAAAAACGTATGCGGTCGGGGGACCCCCGACAAGAACGAAGATCCTTTACGTGGCTTGCGGTAGGTGTTGACTGGTAGAAATTGTCACGTAATACCAAGCAATACTACACCTATATTTTTTTTTTCCAAACTCCCTCGCTACAGTAAAAGGTATTTTACTCCTGATGATACTATTCGTTATATTATATCAAATTGACGTGCCACATATTCAATGTAAACGATGAATCCAACTTCGGCATTCAAGAAACATAAGAAATTATGTCCAAAGAAGGATATAATTTTGCATTTCCTATTTCCCTAAATAGGAATTGAATGCGTTGACATATAATTTTATCGCACAACAATATCGAATCTACTGATGGTTTTATCAGTATAAAACAGCGAGAAGACGTTTAATCACTTTAAAACTGATCTGATTGGTTCTCTGTTTGAAATTTCGGCCATTTGATTGGCTTAAAAATAATGAAGAAAATAGTCATTTCAAATTTTTCGCAAGCAAAACAGCAGGTCGGATGGTTTCGTACACCTTCGGAATCCTATGAGCAAGAGCAGGATGGTTGTCACACAGACTCGTATATAATAGGAAGATACAGAGGGGAAGAAAGTCACATAGAGGGGGCATAATGCTTTTTTCTTCGTTCCAATTTCTACCAGTCGACAGACAGACAGACATTACTATCATAAAACTAATACTATATAACAAATTTCAATTTTTTTTCAATCAAATCATCGAATGATTCTACTGTTTCACGAATAATATTATGATGTAATGAATACATATCAATTCATATATTTTTTTACATAGGATCTCGTAATGTTCCCTATTATAAACATTTGTTGTTTGTTGAGAACAAGAAACGTTATTATTATTATCATCATAATTTTTATTATTACTATTATTATTTTCAGTGATAGAATGCGTACAACGACTAATATGCTAGATGATTGTTATACATCAGCGGTAGTGGAAAAGTTATCAGAAAAAGAACTGAAGGCGTGGGACCTAGCCCTACAACAGGTAAGAAACAATGAACGTTTCCATTTTCAATATTTAACGAATAATAATTCTGCAGAAGTCTAGAGAAACAGATGTCCAAGATGCCAATCCTCCAGCACAGTCAGAAAAATGTGAAAATTATAAGGAAATGGTGTGATTACCTAGTTCGGGTTACTGAAATAAAGGCCGTATGAAAATGATATTCGAATTAACATCATTTTGACCTCCGAATAAGTTGGCGCCCAATTTGGCGAAGGTGAATTTGACGTAATATCAACGTCATATTTACCAATATGGAAAATAATATAGAAGTCGAAAATTAGGATATCAAGGCACTTTGCAGAATAGTTCGAAGCCATAAATAAGTAAATTTGCCTCAATAGTGGTATTTTCTACCTATTCAGGACTAAAGTTAACTACAGGTGAACAAAGAATTTGATTATGAAATGGGAAGTCACTCCTAGTCATAATTGTAGTTGCGATACAAACTTTGCTGTAATAATGTTGATTTCAACTCGTAGTCTGGTCAACAAGTGCTTTTTGGACCAGTATTTTTTTATGAAAACGGAAAATTATGAGTGAGGTGTCATTCGATTCGTAATGGCATTTAGAAAAAAGTTACAAGAAACCCGTTTGCAAAATTTGCAAAAGTTATACACAATTTAATAAAAAAAGAGGGGTTTGCACGGTTTTTCACAAATATCTCAAAAACCATTGCAGATATTTCGATTCGGAAAAAAGATCCGAACAGATCAGGAAATTTACTTCCGGAACTGTACCACCAATATTTATAATTTTAATTGAGCAGTGCAAATACTGGTGAAAACGGGAGGTTCGGATCGGATGCTTGAACGAAAAAAAAAAACAATTAAATATGAATAATGAGACATGAAAAAATTCAGGTACTTTTTAAATACAAAACAATAATCCGACGACAAAAAAATTCACCGCAATTTTTCTATCAGTTCATTGCTTTTATAAATTAATAATTCTTAATAAGTTAAAAAAACCCTGATAATTTTAAAATAAAAAAATAAAAATTTCTTGGAGCTATTTTTGAAATGCTCGAATAACGATCCACGTTGCAAAATGGAAAGATTGTGATTTTTCAATTTTTTATAAACAATGTAAGACATTGAAAAATAATAAACATGAATAAATCATTGATTTTTTTTTAATTAAGACGATTTTTTGTTTTTTTATTGTTGAAAGCTACATGAAAATGATATTTGAATTTTTTACTCCCATTGTTCAAAAATTGTTATAAACAAATGCATTGTTTATAAGAGAATCTAAATTAAAGAAATACCTTCTCCATTATTAATTTTTTTTCTTCTGATTCTATCATTTATATTATTTTTCTATACTCTCTGGAGTATATAGTGTTTAACTTTCTTGTTGTTTAGTATTTATATTTTCCCCTCCATAAACTTGAACGTTTCTTGGGAAATAAAATTGTTATTATTATTATAATCATTGATGAAAATAATAATGTTCATTAAAAATATGATTTCTTGAAAAAAAAATCTTAAAATCGCACAACCATGTGCCGTTTTTTGGGGAAAAAAAATTTCATTTGTTTGGAATTTTGAATATTTTCGTTTTTTTAAATTTACCGTTCGCACCTGGTCTTTTATCTTTGTAATTAATATAACTTATGAACTATTAGAGATACGACAAGAACATCCAGACCTTTTTTATTCTTCATTAACCAATGAACAAATTAAGCTTAATCAAAACTCTGACTCAATTATTTATTTAATTTCTTGCAATTATAAATACTTGATGAAAACTTTTTTTTAGGCTTTGAAATCAAAATATCTCAATAACTATCACAGATTTGACAATTTTTAATTTTTTTTATCAATAAAAAATTACTTTTGACTGAAGCTCGAACTCTATTATTCATTAAATAATTTGCTATTGTTAGTAAAAATATTTTGAGCAAAATTTTTTCGGCTTGTAATAATTTATATATGACTTTCGTTTTTTTTTCAAATTACTCAGGTTATGGAAAATACAATATGTCCCATCCATTCATCAATAACCAAAATACTTCATGCACTCTCATTATTTGAGAATTGAGTAGTTCTCCATTATCATTAAAAACTCATTTGATTCTAATTTGTCTGGATGTCTACAACAACAACATTTACTGATAATCACAATTCCATTTAAAATTCCTATACTCAACTCTTAATATTGTTCAATGTGAAAAAGTTATAAATCAATAAATTTCTTAAAATTTAAAATAATGTCTAAATTACTTTTAGTTCATAAGGCACTTAGGCTAATAAAATGGGCACATTTTCAATGATCCGTTTCTTTATTATCGGAAGCTGCATGGAAATGATTCTTTTATTTTTATCTCCTATTGTTTAAAAAATTGTTATAAACAAATGCGTTGTTTATAAAATAATTGTTTTTTTTTAATCCTAATATTTGATGCAAAAAATGATTTGAAAAAATCGTTCTTAAAAAAATTTATTTGCTAATTAACATTTTTTTTCTACCGCTTATAATCAATATTAAGAAGCCATTGTTTTTTAAAAATCATAATTTATCTTGCTTTTTGATATTTAGAAAAAAAATGGTTTTATTTATTTTTTTATTGTTTATTTAAGAAACAATTTGTTATAAACAAATAACTTTTTAGCACATACTTTTTTTCTTATTCTTATCGAATTTTATAATTACCGTTCTCCGTAACTCCATCATTCTCACCTGGTTTTTTCATCTTTTAAATTATTATAATTTATAAACTGATGGAGATACGATCAAAACACTTGGGTCTTATTTATTCTCCATTAAAGAATAAATTCCGCTCAAAATTAAAGTTGTTAGCAAATTATTCATTTAATTTATGGCAATCGTTTATAAAAAATACTTTGAGATTTTTTTCTTCAATATTTAAATATCTTATGAACTATTACAAATATGGCAACATCACTTCAGTAACTTGTCCTTTAACGTTCATTAATAAACCATTTGAGCTTTTAGATTTAAGCCTCACTATTAAAATATAAACAAATTTTTTTTCCCGAAAAACAAATTATGGTTATTTTTGTTACATTAGTAGAATATGAAAAAAATATAAGGTCAACATTTATTTGTTTATAACAAATTATTTATTAAATAAACAATGAAAAATTAAATAGAATCATTTTTCTAAATATCAAAAAGCAAGATGAATTATTATGTAAAAAAAAAACAATGGTTCCTTAATATTAATTATAAGTGGTGTAGAGGGTCTTGTGGCCATTATTTATATAGCGACAAGATGTTACTTTATTTTCCCTCGGCTAATTTATTCAGAACAAGAGACTCGTGTGGGAGCTGGCTAGTGTGAAGTTAAATATTATTATTTTGTAATACTTTTTCTTATTTTTGGACGCCACTCAGTTAAACATAAAACTAGAAAAATAATCTACTACAACTGAGAACTTGTAGATCAAAACATATACATAAAATATAGACAAATTACAAAAATACTCTGTGGATGGGATTATTTAGAAATCAAACTCTGGTTGCTTATAATATCCAATGTATTTCCAATTATCGTATGGTATCGATACAGGCGTTACCACAATTTAAAATAAGGTTGATATGTGAACATCAACTTTATAAAAACAACGGTATCGGTACTATAATCATAAATACAATTTTACATTGCTGAGAAGGTTTCAATAAGTAAAGTTTTGTAATATAGGCCGTAGGAAACATAGGACAACAAAAATTCCCAACTTTGAAATATTACATTAATAATTATGTTTATACCTTTGAAGAAAATCAACACAATGAAGTTGAATCAAATTTTTAGTGAATAAATCCATACCCAATGTAAATAGACAATGAAATAAAAAATCGACAACGCAATTTGTACCAACAACGTAATGTGTACAAGCTTTTCAACTCAAAACGAGTTACAAAAAATATTCCAGAACAGTCTGACCTTAACAATCCTGGGGTAGTAATAAGTATACACCGACAGTGCTACTAGTCTGGAAGCCCACAGGAACCCTGCAAATCAGCCCTTTTGTAGGACATATCAGCTTTCTGAGTTGTCTATATGTGACCTCTTGATAGAACTGAACCATGAACTAATTTGCCTGTAGGTACCAATTATCAATCGACCGTCACCAGGAACCAAGAACCAGGGATCAAGAACCCTATAATAGCTATACGATTTGTACCTAACCAATATATAACTCATTTGTACTTCCTGGTTTCGTAGCTCTAGACTTGGTTATCAAAGTTTGTTTAAATATTCTTGATCATACTGTATAACAAAGTGAACGAGCTCAGAATCGAAATTGCTAGACGTTAAAGAAACCATGGGAGTTCATACCAATGAAATATTAAAATCTTTACTATAAAATTATTTCAGTTGATGATTTCTCACCTTCATTCATAGAAGGGTGTTTCAAATATATAAAGAAATTTACACTTTCAATCCATTAATTATCAAAGTTGGCTTGTGTCATTCTCCATTAATAACTCGTGGTGTAAATCTCGTGCAGAACCATCATTATTTCCAACCTCGTGAGAAGTGTAATCGCATTAATATAGTTACCATCAAAATTACGAGCATGTGTTAACTACTGGAAGCTGTATTCACATCTACACTTGAATTTTCTCAGAACTACTACTAGAAGAGAAAAACTAAGGTTGGCCTCGCCATCACTTTCACAGCGAAAAGAAAACCTTTTTTCCGGAAATCTCCTTCACTTTAATTTTCTCACTCGAGAACCGTGGGTAATTTAAATTTACCTCTAAACTTCCTTTCCATATTCGAATAACTTTTTCCAATCTATTGAGAAGGAAAAGGACATAGTATATTTAATGACAATACCTATAGTCTCGATCAGCTGTTTTGACGTCATGTGGTCGTCCCACTACCTACAAGTTTCTTAGAACTTTTCGATAGGCAACCACTAATACTCGTATCACTAATGTTGGTGACCAATAAACCTATTGATATCGTGCCATAATACGCGAATGAATAATCCGTGAAAACAAACGAATTGATATATATATATATATATATATATATATATATATATATATATATATATATATATATATATATATATATATATATATATATATATATATATATATATATATATGAATGGGAAGAATATCGAGGGGACTGGTAAACAAAACGAAAGAAATTTAATGGACATAGCCCTCAAAGAATCGTTAACCGTAGACACGTGTTTCGGGCTCACGGCCCTCATCAGTACGGTGAAGAAGTGCAAGGATGAACAACACTTGGTAGAAAACGACAAATGAACGGAGTCAACAAACAGAAGCCAGACGCACATTTGTAGTTTTAGTTAGCAGACCCTGCATTCCAGGGCAACAACCAACGTCACCACGGAGGCAGCTATAGCTACCTGCGTGACATCCGAGTCCAGGATTATAGATATGAATGGGAAGAATATCGAGGGGACTGGTAAACAAAACGGAAGAAATTTGATGGACATAGCCCTCAAAGAATCGTTAACCGTAGCAGTTTTTCGGCTTACGGCCCTCATCAGTATGGTGAAGAAGTGCGTAAGGATGAACAACACTTGGTAGAACGACAATGAACGGAGTCAAAACATAAGCCAGCCGACATTTGTGGTTTCGGTTAGAGATCCTGCATTCCAGGGCAACAACCAACGTCACCACGGGGGCAGCTATAGCTACCTGCGTGACACCCTAGTCCAGGATTATAGATATGAATGGGAAGAATATCGAGGGGACTGGTAAACAAAACGAAAGAAATTTAATGGACATAGCCCTCAAAGAATCGTTAACTGTAGACACGTGTTTCGGGCTCTCGGCCCTCATCAGTACGGTGAAGAAGTGCAAGGATGAACAACACTTGGTAGAAACGAATCTTTGAGGGCTACGTCCATTAAATTTTTTCTGTTCTGTTTACCAGTCCCCTCGATATTTTTCCCATTCATATCTATAATCCTGGACTCGGATGTCACGCAGGTAGCTATAGCTGCCTCCGTGGTGACGTTGGTTGTTGCCCTGGAATGCAGGGTCTGCTAACCGAAACCACGAATGTGCGGCTGGCTTCTGTTTGTTGACTCCGGTTCATTTGTCGTTTTCTACCAAGTGTTGTTCATCCTTGCACTTCTTCACCGTACTGATGAGGTTCGAGAGCCCGAAACACGTGTCTACGGTTAACGATTATATGAGGGCTATGTCCATTAAATTTCTTCGGTTATATATATATATATATATATATATTTATATATATATATATATATATATATATATTGTGAGTAAATATACTCATAAGTCTCAAATAAATCTACCTTATAATAAAAAGAATTACTCCAGAGATATAATACAAAAAACGGGGCCCTTAATATTTACTTTATACAAAAATAGGTAGATGAAAGATTATCATCTTGAGATATATTTTCTAAACTACGAGAGTAATAAAAATTATATACTTATATGTGAGTCTAGAGTATTAGTAATTTATATACAACTTGTAACTTATACTGCTCCGCAGTGTAAACGTTGCAGTGGTAGAAAAACATAGTTAATTAACAAATACATTTTTAAGCAATACATTTGTTTATAGACTGATTTTTTTCAATCATCATTTGCATCAAAGATTAGAATTCCAAAAATAAATTTTCAATTATTTTATAAACAACGCATTTGTTTATAACAATTTTTTGAACAATAGCAGGTGAAAATTTAAAAAAATCATTTCTCTGCAAGGATCCCCTCTGAAGCCTCTCAAGAATAGATCCAAGGAAGGAAAAAAATATCAGATTTATAGTTTAACAATTATCACACTTGCAATGTTCATGTTCAAACAGCAAAAAATTGTAAATTAACTATTGCATAACTAATTGAAAAATCGCGATAATTTTTTTTTGCCGGCGAATTATTGTTCATTCATCTATCCAGTAGATGCCTGAATTTTTTTAATTCTCAATTTTCACATTTAATATGTTCAAATGAGCTTTCGCAAGCCAGAGTACCCGTTTTCGGCCGTATTTTCACCCCTTTTTTTTCAGTAAATTGTTTATAACTTTTGCAATTTTTGCGAGCGGCACTTAAATTTTATCGAAAATCATCTACATGCTATTCCGAATCGAATGACACCTTGTGCATATTTTTCCTAGACTCCTTAGTAGAAGGGCTATGTCACTACGAGCGCACCTCTCCGGTCACATGGTCCCGCCACCACAAAATGGCGGTTTCATGAGAGGGGTGGGAAATGGTGGTTGTATGTGGGGTAGGGAAAAAGGTGGGGGGGATGAGTGGCCTGTGATTGGTCGGAATGGTGGCAGCCATGTTGTGTATGGGAGTGTGTGATTGAGAGTGGGAGGGGATAGGTCGTGGGCGTGGTGATAGCCGCCGGCCGTTATCCAATAGCCGAGCAGCATATTGAAATGGGGGTGTCAACCAATATCCGTCAACGGTATTGGTTGGGAGGAAGTGTCACGTGATCAGTGAATGGCGGCGGCCACTTTGGAAAGTGGGAGGAGTCAGCAGTGATGATGCGGTCATGACTCAACCGACAAGTCTTTGCAGGAATATTATCTACGTCAGCACTTCTTATCAGTTGTTTATTTAAGCGTGTGAAAGAGTTTGTTTACATTAACAAGAGGAGTACGCTGCACCTCGAACCGTAGGATAACTTCTTCATATATTACTATTCGTATTTGTATCTAAGCGGACTAAGGCACTGTCGGCGACATGGAAGCAAGACGGATAACTTTTAAAACGTCACCAAATATACAGGGTGGATCGAAAGAGTGTTTAGAGGAGGAGAAGAAGAACGAAACAAGTATATATTGGAGTTTTTTGTTGAAATGACGTCAGTTGAGGTTATGTTGTCGATGACAGAGGAGTATACACGGAAATTGGAACAGTTTCATCGAAAAGTCAGAGCTCTGAACGAAGAGTTACAGTTTTATGAAGAGAAACGAAACGTCACAAGAAAATTGAAAAAGTTGAATCTCTGCACGACACAACCATCAACATCGAAATATGATTCAAATGGTACTAGTGACTTTGATTCTGAACACCATCTTATACGTAGACATACCGTATGATGATGATGTACGCGGAGTAGCGGTTTCTTTCAAAGATGACAATCAGTCTTGGATTCCAATGAATCGAACAGCAGAACTTCGAAGGTTATTCTTCACCACAGACCTGCCACCCCACCTCGAAGGCGATGACAACAACAACATCATAATCGAGAAATATCAGCTCAAGTTTGAAATGAATGATTCTACAAGTACAGTGATGCCATGGAGAAGGCTTCCAACGGCGGCAGTAGCGATGACGTCACCAACGCGCACCACCACCACCAATACTACCACCCTTGGAACATGAAATATATAAGATTTTGTCATGTGTTGTTATAACCATAATGTTTTTTTGCTTGAAATTCCTATTCAAAACTGTAAAAGAAGCTTGGAATCGTCATGTAATATCAAAATAAATGAATGAGAGTCTAACCTGACTTTTATTTCAAAACGGTGTACGTGACGTGAGTCACGTATACCGTGTGTGGGTTGTAGAGAGAGACACCTCTGACGGTTTCCCCTCTTTGTTTTTCATTTCAAACTTGGCTTTTTTTTCTCAACTTTTTTCTCAACTTTTTTTCTCAAATATTTTCAACTTTTTTCTCAAGTATTTTCAACTTTTTTTCTCATATTTTTTTTTTATTTTTTTCTCAAGTATTTTCAACTTTTTTTCTCAACTTTTTTTTCTCAATAATTTTTTTCTCAACTTTATTCTTTTCAATTTTATTTTTTTCATTTGGGAACTCAACCCCACCTGAAAGAGAAAAAGGGGGAAAGGAGAGTTGGACAGAAACACTGAAATACGCACATACATATTTATTTCCTAAAAAAACAATTCTAAATGAAAACTTAATTTGGTAAAATATATGTACACAGCCAATGGTGAAGATACTGGGTGTTCCTCTGGGCACACATGAACTTCCCGGTGTTGTGGTAGGGGCAGTGGTCCAGGGTAGGCTCGAACTTGTCTGTCGACCAATGGCTTGAATCATAGAAGGCACATCGTAGATATCCACTTGGTACGACAATCCCATTTCCAACAATTTTTCCTTGAGGAAATCGTATTTTTGATTCCCTCTCACATAAATCCGATCAGCCTGGTAGAATAGGTGTCTCAGTAGGATGTCATCCATGTCTTCATAAGCTATGTAGCCGGTGTCGTATGGAATGCCATGCATCGATTTTTCCAAATATCTTACGGTGCGGCGGTCTTGGGCATCCAGGTTGGTATACGGCACAGGTGTCCTGAACAAAAAGTTGTGTCGCTGACTGCCGACGATTATGGACAACTCCTTTGGATAGAAGATGCCATTGACTTGGAAGGCTTGAATGTCAACGAATGCGATACGCATGATGGCTGGATGATGAATGAACACCACCGCCGCGCCGTAGCGATCGTTTCGGAGAGGGGATGATATTCCATCATACAATCGTGAATGATGATGCAATAGACACGAGTCCGATCGGAGAATCCCGCGCTCGATTCGATATCCAATCGTACGTCAACCGTACCGGATTTCATAGTTTCTTCCTGTTTTGAACAATCAATGACGAATAAGGCGCGATATTTGAAACCAAGGTAATCCAAAAGAGCAGACTTTTTCATGGAATTCGTATAGCTGCCGAGAAATTCCGTATAGTTGAAATGAGCTTCGGTATAGTGATTATTAGCGAAATTCAAGTGTAGACGTTCGTTGGGCCAATATTCACCGTTCAAAGACAAACGTATATTTTGAATGTTGACATGTTGGGAGGTGGTAGGATCGACGGAAACGTTATCTCGTACATTAGTTTGGAAACACACGATAACATAGCGTGGCCTTTCAACACTGGTACTCGTCTTAACCGACCATATTTCACGTTGAGCATTTTGCGTTATCGAAGGCAATTCGTTCAATTCCCATTTTCGAAACGGTTTCACTATCGGTCTGTCTGTCTGTATAGACCTCATCAATTTTTCATTTATTTCCGCATTAGGAAAAATGTGTTTGACTTTCAATTCAATACTATCAATCACAATTCGAGCCGTAGTCGTTCCCACCGCATTATTACCGCCTCACGTATAATGCACAATCATTATCATTTCGGGCTCTGACAAATCGTAGGTTTGACGTCCACGTAATCAGCGGATAATCGTTGAAAACATTGAGAATATGATGGGCGGTACGAGAAGACTGAAAGAATTGTCATCTTCATTCAAAAGGCAAATTGGGTAATTCCAACCGCCTATAGCCAAATGCTGAGAATCCATGGGTTCGTAAGATAATAGACCTCTAATGGTACTCAATCCCGGATCTCGAACCGATTCAATTTCCCGAGCACTCTCGCTATAAGTGCAAGAATCGAAAAGGAAAGCACCCACATTAGGGCCAATGTAACGTCACCGCCTCCATTATTTAATTCAAGTCTACCTTTAATCAGTAGCAGAGATGAACTCATGGCAAAAACGAGTCCACCCTGATTGATGCAAAATTCCACGATATCGTTGCAATTGAATGCCTTCACGAACGGAGTATAAGTTCTGTATTCGGCTTTACGAATGGACTCGTCAAATTTCGGAGACCGATACAAATCGAACATGGGTGCTGAGATGGAAGCATCATCGTTGTCTCTTCTTCTTTTGAAGTTCATTCTGATGAATCAATATTAAATCGATGGAACGGAGGAAGGATTTATTCGAAGAGGTTAACTGCTGCAGCACGACCCGCTCGCTTGAAGGTTTCTGCAATAATGACGTTGTGACGTCACTGCACCCCTTTATTACTACCGCTGCCTCTGCTGCTGCCACTGTCTATTATTAATCCCATTTGGTTCTCGCGACTCTGAGTTCCAAAACCAAAGTACTTTTTTCCCCTTGAAAATCGACAGGCCTACCGTCTTGATCGACCACCAACACCGTAATGTTGTGGATTTCACGTTGCGGTATTACAGGTAGATAGAGTAAATTCGAAGGTTTTTCGTCTATCGCGTAACCGGGGTCGGAAGCTATGGGAAATTCATAGATCGTGTGCGCAGGCGTGTCACCATCGAAGGCTCCCGAAGTAACACTGCACTCGAATCGTAATGTCGACACCTTTATAATGTTTACAGGTAGATCGGAATAACATTTCGTTCGGTTGAAGCACCCTCGAGAAAATCCCAATGTAACGCCTATGCTATCCGTCTCCACGAATGAAATGGCAAAGTATTTACTGAAAATCTCACACTTTAACGTATTATTGTTGGGTTCGAGAGAAGGCGGCTTCGCGGTCTTCCCAGGTAGCGCCATCTTTCTGTATGAACGCCTCAATATCGGCAATTTCATAACACCCTTGCGGAAATTCAATGGTACGCAACACGTTAGATCTATCGTAATAGCGGAATTTCCGACCCTTTTCAATGTTCGGTATGATATTGTACGAGTGAAAAGATCGAAGCGACAACTCATAATCTTTTTTCGCATTCAATTCGATAGGGGTGCGAGGACAAAAGGAGAACACGTGATAGTGACTGTTAACTCTCAGCAACAGCGACATGATGACGAATGACATCACCGCTGCTGTGACAGCATTTAAATACACATACTTTCAATCATACATCATTTATTCAGACATTAAAAATTTCAAACACAGATGACCACAATTTATTTGATCATAAGTCTGATATTGACGGTTGTTGTAGAAAATCCTGACTTTGCCGCTGCTACCGCCATTCAAATATCTGACCAATTCCAGCATCAGTTTCAAATTCCCAAACGAATCGAAATACTCTACTGTATCGTTGGTTTTTCTATAAGCTACCCAATGAGTACCTCTGTTTCGTGACAGGTCCATGTTGACGATGGCACATTCGTTCTTTCGAGGAACGCTAGATGGCAGGGTGTCGCGCATGAACACTCCTCGAAAGTGCGGGATTTTCAATTGTTTGGCATATCGCACGATATCGATGTCGTACAGCGCTCTATCTTTTTTTTTTTTTTTTATATGTTCTGGTTCCCACGAAAAGGGATATCCTGTAATGTTCAGAGAACATCGTGGGAACCAAGGGAAAGAAGGTAGGAGTTGGTGTTCTTCTTAAATTTCTGAGGTTGTATGCCTCGGGAACACCTCCTAGGCAATGAGTTCCAAAGGCCTCGCAGTTCGTTGGATGAATGAGTGCTTTGGAAAGTGTTGTTCTGCAGGTCTCGAAAGTGACCACGAAGGGGGGTGAAGACTGAACTTGACGGGTTAATCTCGAAGAGACTGCCAAAGGAGGAACGATTGTTGATATTTCAGAAGAGCATCGCCCATGAAAATATCTATAAAATAGATACAAATCGCCAACTTTTCTACGGTGTTCCAGACAAGTGAGCGAGTTTGTAAGCGAGCATCACCGACGAGAAGAATTGCCCTTTTGGACAGAATCCAATAGCTTCAGGGATATGTTTAGGTGCCGCACTCCAAATATGGGAACAGTATTCCAGGACAGGTCGGATCTGTGCCTTATAGATCATAAGCAGCTGACTGGAGGTGAAATAGCTCTTGGCACGAAACAAAACCAAGTTTTGGGATGCACTTTTGGCAATGGACCTCACGGATTTTCCCAGGAAGGTTATTGCTGATAGTATTACCAAGCATCGATATGGATGACTTCAGTGGTATGGTTACTCCTGACAAAGTTATGTTAGGCACAGTGAGATCGGCTTTTCTAGAGAAAAGACATGCTTGTGTTTTGTTTGCATTGAATTCTACCAAGTTATTGGATCCCCATTCGAGAATTGTTGCTAAGTCCATTTTAATATTGTTACCATTTCTTCCTCGTTCTTTTCTGGTTTCACGGGCTGATATAGGGGCCCTGGTAGAGAAAGCGGTATGGAGGTACATCATCAGCAAAGCTGTGTACGGACATGAAGTTGCTTTCAACAGGTCGTTGATGTGAAGTAAAATAGTGTTGGTGCTAGAATGGATCCTTGCGGAACACCAGCATTTATGAGTAGAGTGTCAGATGAAACTCCATCGACCACTACATGGAGAGACCTGTTTGAGAGAAAACTAGCAACGAGAAACACAGCTGAGGGGCAAGCCATAAGATGGAAGCTTGGCGAGGAGTCCCTGGTGCAAACTCGATCGAACGCCTTGGAGATATCTAATCCACAGCTAAGGTTTCTCCATACTTTTCAATAGATAGCTGCCATATATGTGAGACGTATGCGATCAGGTCACCAGTTGATCTCTGATGGCGGAAGCCAATTGCCTATCATTGATAATTCCTGCGTCTTCCAGATATTTCATGAGCTCGATGTTGATGGCTTTTTCCATGACCTTTGAAATAATAGATAGCAGTGCAATAGGTCTGTAGTTACTAGGTAGGGTCTTTTTGCCTTTTTTCGGGACTGGCTGTACTCTTGCAATTTTTCCAATTGGACGGAAATACTCCCAAATTGTAAGAGTGGTTGAACAACTTGCAAAGAACAGGTGTTAGTTCGGGGCACATTTCTTGAGAACAATCGGCGGGATTCCGTCAGATCCACAGGCTTTGTTGGTGTTGAGACCCAGCAAAATCTTTCTGATATTACGTTGGCGAAAGGTGATCTCGGGCATGTGACTGTCAATAGGTGTAATGTTCGGGGGTTGTTTTCCCGAAGAATCCAGAGTGGAATTTCCAGCAAATAGGTGCGCAAAGATATCGGGGAGCTTTAAAAAAAGAGATCGGGTAGCTTTATTGGGAGTTTTTTGATTTTTTCAAGAAGAGTCCATAGCCACCCTTGACATTCTTCCTCACGTACAACCCCTTGCCTATGGATTCCATGGCCTTGTGATGACGTTTATCCTCTTCCATTTTCTTCTGTGCATTC
>JAFIRS010005697.1:0-51118 GCA_018342105.1 Gonioctena quinquepunctata | reverse complement strand
AAAATTTCTTTTTTTTTTTTGTCCCTATTTTCTGAATTTTTTTAAGTATACCCAATAATTTTTTATGTATAAGGGAAAAAAATAAATAAAAAGTTTTTAAATATATTTTTTTTTCATTAAAAATATCAAATGATTATTCATCATCAAAATTTAAATTTGGTTGATATTTCTCGATG
The DNA here is from genome assembly GCA_018342105.1 of Gonioctena quinquepunctata. Classification (NCBI taxonomy): domain Eukaryota; kingdom Metazoa; phylum Arthropoda; class Insecta; order Coleoptera; family Chrysomelidae; genus Gonioctena; species Gonioctena quinquepunctata. The sequence goes on along the minus strand of JAFIRS010005697.1, from coordinate 50,942 downwards.
ATTTTCATCAGGTAGGAATGGTAAAGGGTGGGGAAAAACCCTTTTAGACCCAATTTGATCATTTTTTCCCAAGAATTTTTTAAAGTTTAAGGCTCCTTGGCTGAATTCCTCCCCAAAGTTTTTCCCCCTTGAGGGCCTTCTCGGATAAATTTTTGAAATTTTTTGGATTTCATCTTCACCCAGAAGCAAACATTCAAATCATAGACTGGCATGGGGGACATCTTGCCCAAAGCATTCAAGTGGGAGTTCAATCTCTCGATGGCTGTATTGATGTTCCTTCCGCCCCTTGATGATAGTAAATAAAAGAAAATTAAAGAAAAAAAATTGTTAATATATTCCTTGACATTCAAATAATTTTACTTACATAAAAAAATGTGATGCTCCAAATATAGTATTCCCCAACTGGATTTTATTTTTTTAATGGAAAAATATCTATATTCAACATAAAACCCACTATATCCCATTAACTATAAACAAAAATTATCTTTTTAATGTGGTTTAATTCTACTAGAGGTCAGTTCTCAAACTCCCTGCCCCCTTTGGATCTTTAAATATTTTTTGTATTTTGAAATCTAAGCATTTATGCAACTGACATCGTCCGTTGAATTCTTTGTGTTTTGCCCTGTTTGAAAAAAGGGGTATCATTATCATCGTAATGTCATTAGAATAGATCTCCCATATCGGGTTATACAAATCGTCATAAAATTATGTTGAAAGTTTTACCATGGGTAATGATGTATTGGTTTTGTTAAAAGCCCCCACCCTCTTTTCAATTATTGAAGAATTGATTCTCTTCAAATCTACAACTTTTGGAAGAAAAAGACATGTAAGACTGTATAAAAAAAATATAGATTATTTCACCTTATAAAAATCCCCTAAATTGGGGGAAACTTCGGTATCCATTCATTTTGGGGTATTATCTAAAAATCTGATTTCTTCAACGACTCCAAATTTTTTTAAAGGACTCCCCCCCATTTCCAGTAGATGGGGTGTAAGGTAGTGCCGAACATAAAACCTTTTAATCAATCTCGCAGTTCATCCACCTCTCCCGGGATGAACGCCCTCCCTTGGAGGTGCAGGATTCATGAAGGGCCCCTTTGACTACACAGAAAATGTATGCCTCACCACAACTTTAGTCGGATAAACAAAAATCGAGATCAAATCTTGGGGTTGCCGAAAAAAAACCCCCAAAAATTTAAAACTCGAGGTAAAAATCCAAAATTGATCAATTTGGGCTCTCAAGGTCAAACTAAAAGGTCCAACTTAGTCAATCTAAAGCCCAAATCTCAAGGTCAAACACACACCACATTGCACCCGAACCTTTTCAATTTTGTGCTAAGTGGGGGGGGGAAGGCCAGAACCAGCTAAAATCTCCTCTGCAAGCTCTCAATATGGTGGTTTATTACATCATTTGGCGGCAAGTTGTCTACTTGTCATATGCGGATTTTCCTCAATCGCTAACAGTACATCTAACTTTTCTTCCTCATCCAATTTAAAATATTTCGACCTTGTTTTTGAATAGTTTTTATTTACATGTCCGGTTTCACGAAATTTTGTTTCTATTTTGTTAACTGTAGACTGTGAGACGTGTTGACCAGGGTATTTATTATTAAACATTTCACAAACTTCCTTTTGAGTTCTTATTTTATTACCGCATCCAATCATAATTAAAATGTCTATTCTTTGAGTTTCGCATAAATGAGCCCTACTTAAATCAATTACACACACAAATATTTTTCAATACACTGACGAGTGTCAGCAACTTATAAATATCAAAATAACAGTAGTCTACTAGATTGACATTACATTATTTATGTGGGTTTTGTGAATAATTTTTTGGTGTTTTGAACGACTTTTTCCTGACGTTTAGCAAAATAGTTAAGGAAATACCTGATTATTTCTTATGGGGTTATTTAAAATCAGAAGTATATTTCATTAGACCAGACAATATTGCAGATTTAAAAGTTAGGATAACGGAAGAAATTAACAACATAACCCTTGAGGTCCTACAAAATGTTGTATGAGAATTCCAAGATCGACTTGCTTATTGTCAAGAAGTGAATGGTGGTCATTTTGAACATTTAATTTAATTGTAAAATAAATTGAAAAATACTTCATGAACATTATGTGACATTATGTCCTTCATTCTACGTAAAGTATCAAAATTGAACATTTTCAAAATACATTTTCTCAGTTATGATTGCACCAAATTTAAAAAACTCAATATTGCTGAACAGAGAATGAAAATCCCTTTCGAACAAGGTGCCACACGACCTCACTTCTCATTTAAAATTTTTGAGGAGGTGCTCATAATTCAGAGGAGGTGCAAGAAGGGGGTAATATTTTTATACTGTACATTGTCAAATTGACAATAGCAATCGACCTGTTTCTGGTTTTTTTCAAACAAATACATAATAACGCTAAAAATGAATTAATTCCAGACCTATGGACCGCACTGTATATCCGCGTATAGGGCAACATTCGTCTGCCGGAACATTGGAAAGTCGTGTGTACACAGATAATACAAATGTACGCAGGCGATGAACGGACATGCAGAAAAAAATATTATAATTGCCAGTTTAAACAGACAATTATGTATAATTGCCAGTTTCAACTGACAATTATTATAATTGCCAGTTGAAACTGACCTATCTTTAATTACGTTGAACTGACTTATGTATAATTGCCAGTTCGAACTGGCAATTATACATAATTGTCAGTTGAAACTCAATTGTTATAATTTCCAGTTGAACTGGCAATAAAATATTTTTTCCATGATAATTCCATTTCAACTGACCATTATAATATTTGCCAGTTTCAACTGGAAATTTATACAGTTTCAACTGGCAATTATATACAGTATCGTTAGTATTTATCTTGGGTATGGTGGTTTCATGAGAGCGTAAAGAATAGCTTGCTATATGTTGAGAGAGCATTACAATTTCTCCTCGACTCGCTCGAGGAAGGGATGTCGACGTTACGACACAGAGATAGGAGAGTCAGGGCGGTCAACTCAGGACGTCAGTATCATATCAGCAGCAGTCGGGAGCACACATTCTCCCGCTGCAATGAAGAATAATTATTGACGATAATTTCACATCAGATAATTTGAACAAATTAAACTGAATTATTGATTCAATTTGATCTGTCGGACGACAGGTAGATCAAAATATCTTTGGTGCCGTGGTGGCCGCGAAAACAAAAGAAAATTCTTAAACATAAACAAAAGCAAACGATATTTCTGTAAGACAATAAAAACAAAAAACTTATGCTAACAGATGAATGGAGAGAAAAACAAATATTTACAAGAAAAGACAGACCAAATTAAATATTTTGTGTACGGAATTATTTTATTGAATGTTTGAACAAACTATCATTTTGGGTCGAACAATAGCCGAATCTATTGTACAATTATTTTCTGGTAGCCGCAAGGGTAACTGGTGTTACCTGACTGAGCACACTACTGAATAATTTTTGCCCTCAGTTCATCTAAATTGGTGGCACGTTCGAACTCATGCCGATATACCTCCGATTTTAGCATGCCCCAGAAATAAAATCGAGAGGTGCTACATCTGGTGATCGAGGTGGCCAGTTAATTGTAGCTCGCGTACAAATAAACCGATCGGGAAATAATTGATTCAAAAATGTAACCACCGTGCCTGCATTGTGGGCAGGACAACCATCTTGTTGAAACCACACATCGTTAAAGTAAATCGGAAGAGCGCGAACTGCAGGAATAATTTGATTTTGCAAAAGTTACAAATATTTTGCTGCATTTAAATTCCCTTCAATAAAAAATGGGCCTATGACGTGATCGCCTAAAAGTCCCGTCCACACATTTAATTTGCTTGCGTACTGTGTCCTCACAGCAATACTCAAATGTTTATTTTTACGAGACCAATAACGTACTACGGATGGGTTGTGTTTTCGATGAATTGAGAAGGACGATTCATCGGTAAATAACACCAGTTCTTTCATTCAAATTCACTTCGTCGGCGATCTGTGGATTTGTGGGACAACATTTTTTGCAATGTGCTGCCACACACCCAAAATTCTGAAATTTATTAATAATTGAAAGGACAGTCGCTTCCGTAGGTACAGGTCTATCTGCAAAAGCCACTATGAATAGATTTCTAGTATCTTGTACAGAATTACCCCCAAAGTACCACTTAACGATCTGTACTTTTTCTGCGTTTGTGTAAATAGGCGGCATGTTTCAAAAGGTAATAATTGTTACGGTCTTTTGTTTTCGCAACCACGGCTCGGCAAGAATGTCTCGAGTCGCTGTGCGCTGTGTCGCATTGCCACGTGGTCAGTTAATGTGTCAGGTGGGGTAACAGGAGGGGCGCACAGCAGTGCGCCTCTCTTGTTTATGTGGTATTATCATATCATTGCGTTCCTTGTTGCTCGTGTAGATTTCTGTATATACCCCAGATAAATTGTTTCCGATACTGTATAATTGTCAGTTTGAACTGACAATTATTAATAAACTGGCAATTATGTATGATTGCCAGTTGAAACCGGCAATTATTGATTATTGCCAGTTCAAACTGACAATTATACTTAATTGTCAGTTCAAACTGGCATTTATAATATTTTTTTCTGCATGCCCGTTCATCGCTTTCGTACAAATGAGGTACTGACCAGCCACCGTACCGGTGCCTAATAAGTCGGAATCTACCTCGACTTTTTGTGGCCCTCCCGCGCTTTCGTAGGTAAGACAACTGGGGACGGGGACCCTAACGGAGGTAGAGCGGTCTGATATTGTCGAGCAAGCCAGTCCGCAACTGCCTCCGTGTGAAATACTCCAGTTCCGCGCGGACAACACACAAGAATCGGTTCGGAGGAAGCCGACGCATAAACTTGTTTAGTAAATCGACTCCGCGCCTAGTACCGCGACCCGTCAAAGTTCGCACTCTTCGCAGTCGCGTAGCCTTCGTGTCGCGGTCGTCAACTGTTCGATAATATGGCGGCATTCCGCTATACGCACGCCGTTGTGTGCAGGGTGCCGGCGTCGATCGGCTCTCGAAGCGACGATATCGATCTGGAAGAAGCGAAAAAACAGCACGAGAACTATGTCAGGTTGCTGCGGGAGATCGGCCTTGATGTCATCGAATTGCCTCCAGACGAAGCTCTGCCGGAATGTGTTTTTGTGGAGGACACCGCCGTCGTTTGTAACGGAACGGCCCTTATAACCAGGCCAGGTGCGGCCCACCGCGCTCAAGAAGTACGTGTGTTTATTCTCTATTGGTAATGTGAGGTTATTGAGCTCGTTACTGGGTTAGGCGAGCAATTGGGTCGGGAATTAACGGTAATTTGAGTGTATTGTTGCATCAATGGCGAGGATAGGTACAGTAATGAATGAGATTCTACAAGGTGGTACAGAAGTATGGTTTAATACACATATAATGTATAATTATTAATTACCTGATGGGGAAAAAAACTAGGTGACATCCATATCGACAGATGGTTTAAGTTTCATTTCTTCATCTCAATGTAAACATTTTCTATGAAATTATCTGGATTATAACAGGATAAACTGATTGGGATACATAAGGAATCAATAATTCAGCTAACTGTTCTTGGGTATCTATTCGGATATACAGGGTGTATCAAAGATGCGTGGGTGGACGATAGCTATTGGAGATAGAAAAAATGTCTCGAATAAAAGTTATAGAGAGCAAAAATGAAAGCTATGTTACGAAAACTACAAAATACAGGGTGTCTGATAAATGGGTAAATATTAAGTTAATCCACTCATGCTCCCTGAATATAGGTAACAGACTTTTCTTATGTGTTTTTGCCCCCTGAACACGAATTCGGAAGAAAAATTCGGCGGTCTCATACCGTTTTAGAGTTAGAACACTTTTTACTATTTTATAACCTAATTTTGAAGCACCGTTTTCTCGCACAAAAATCACTCAAAATATCTCCTTCTTTTTACCAGCATATCCAATAGACTTATTTTCGGCACAACTACGCATAAAATATTGCCGGTTTTATCGAAAAAATACTCCTTAAACAGTTACAAATAAACAAACTTCACACATCTGACAGATTAAATTTAGTACCTTTCACTTTTCATGTCGGTAATAACAAATAAATCACCGCCAACTTTTCGAATTCAAATATGAGTGTAACTTTTCCCTTCATTTATGTTTGCAATTGTTTTTGGGCACCATTATTTAATTATTTGTATAAAAATAATATGGATTTAAACAATAGACTAAAAAAGCATATGAAGCAGATTTTATACCAAGTGAGATATTTGAAATCAATAATTGTTTACAACCAAATATTATAAACTAGCTGGTGCCCGCGAGTACGCGTAGAATTTGTATTTTTCCTGGTTTTCTTTATGTGATTCCCGAGGGGGTGACCATTCATTAGAAAATGTATAGTATTTCTAATCCCAATTGGACCGACATAAAAAGTTTCGAGAAGGAATTCTCTTCCACACGACAGAACTTTTTTATGATTCTACCAGGAACGCTTTGAAAGTAAAAACATTGGTAGTATATGAATTTTCCATTTGCCGGACAGTGCATATGAACACTCCTCGAAGTGCTCTTATTTTTATTGCCGTTCCAATTGGGATTAGAATAACTATACACGTACAGCCGAAATCCCATATGATTTCTTGAAAAATTTGGGATTCCCGAGGATTTCGTGGAAATCCCATACGATTTCGAGAGGTTTCCGAGGATTTCGAAATATTTTCTAGAAATCGTTAGGATTTCGAGGTATTTATTTGTAAATATTGCACAATACATGGCTGCTCTGTCTGATTTACTAATTTAGTCTTTTGTGTGTGTTTTATTTTCAACATATTAGAACGTGAATCGAAGTGGGTTTCAAAAAGTCTGTTGACATTAGAGAGAACCCATTTTTGTTTGTTTTTTTTCAGTACGGGAATATGCTTTTAAACATAAGGGTATTCAACTGAAACGCAAATTTGCCTCACTTCTGCTACTAACTTTTCAATTTTTCTTGAACATTCAAATTTGGTGTCCTCATCTTTCAAACCTTTTAAAACCTTCATTTGATAGGATTTCACAATATTTTCTATGTATCGGACTATTTCTGCTTTACTTTTATCCTGAAGTATTGAACGAGTGGTGGATACTGATGTTGATACATAATCATCATTTGTGTTTTTCATTTCTATCATCATTGTTTTCCGAGTCGTTTTCTGCCTTCCAAGATTTATTTTTACTTTATTCTTTTCTTCAACAAACGCACAATTCAGCTACTCTACTTAAGAGTTTTCTGTGACCTTCCACAATTTTGAATATTGAGACGTTTTTAGAATAGATTCCAAAAAATGATTTCCTTTTATTATCGTCGAATACGTTGTTCAGGTCCGTCTTAGCGAAATCCTCCAATTTTCCGAAATCCTCCTCGCTGAACAATGACAATTAAAAATGTTATCGAAGCCTGGATAGATAAAAAATCTTTGAGATATTTCGGAAAAACAGTATCAAGTTTGACATCCCGTAGAATTTAGTCGATCTTATGATGGGAAGTATCCGAAAAAGTATCACTCGAGGTATCAATTTCCTACAAAAAAAAGTTGATTTGTACCCTTTTTGAGCCTTTTCGATACGTCCACAAAAACAAATTCTTGTTTAACTGAATTTCCGATACCCAATAAAAATTTCTTTTTACAAATCAGACGTGAGCTCAATAATTAATGAAAATGTTGGTGTCTAGGGATTGATGTAAAGAAAACAATTCGTCCAAACCCGAGAGCCAATGTCAGCCTGTCTCCCACATAGAATGGCCAGCCCTCTGAACACTCAAGCTTTGACTTTCGCCTAACCCTCTTTCTGGGCTCTCATGCATAATGATTTCGAAGGATTTCGGATTTCTAAGCGACTGCGATCGTAATTTAGGCAATGATTTCTTGATTGCGAAGAGGATTTCGGACTTCTGGAGCGATTTCTTATATGACTGCTGGATTTCGGCCGAAAATTAAGAGATTGCAGTCGACTGCGATGCAAATTTTCACACGTATTGCGGAACTGATTCCATCTAGCTTCGAACATTAATTTGACAGTTTGTCAGATTTAATGATTCAAAAATGACAGATTTTCATACAAACTTTCATCCCCTTTTTCACCACCTTAGAAGTTAAATCCTACCTTAGTGCTCACCTACAGTGTCAAAGAAACCCATATGCAAATTTTCACGGTACTAGCCCCAGGAGTTTGGGCTGTGCGTTGATATGTCAGTCAGCCAGTTATTCTTTTATATATTTAGATGACAAAATGGTTCCCAAAAACAATAGCAAATATGAGTGAAGGGGAAACTATTAGTCATATTTGAATTCGAAAGGTTGGCGGTGATTTATTTGTTATTATCAACATGCAGAAAAGTGAAAGTTACTAAATTTCATCTGCCAGATGTGCGAAGTTTGTTTATTTGTAACTGAAGGAGGATTTTTTTAGATAAAACCGGCAATATTTTATTCGAAGTTTTGCCGAAAATATGTGATGTAGGGTTTATTGTTTATGCTGGTAAAAAAGGAGGAATTTTGAGCGATTTTTGTGCGAGAAAACGGTGCTTGGAAATTAGGTTATGAAAAAGTAAAAAGTGTTCTAACTCGGAAACTGTATGAGACCGCCGCATTTTTCGTGTTCCGGAGGCAAAAACCCGTATGAAAAGTATTTTACCTATATTCAGGGAGCATGAGTAATATTTACCGAGTGTTTCTCAAACATATAAGGTTGTATGGGTTTATACCAGGTGGTTCGGAAGTTATGGTAGGATTTATGTCACAAAATGAGTTCATTCAACACCAAATATCTCAAAATCAATAGAATAAGAAAATGAAACCACCAAATATCCTCGAACATGGTGTATTTTCATTTCCTATTCATACTTTTACCGAATGGTGCTTTTTCCATACACGGGAAAAAACTCGGATAAAAATGAAAAAGTCATCATAACAGCAATAACGATTTTTTTTTTATTCGTTGCTGAACAAAAGAGGTAACAAAATAAACTCAAACAATTTAAAAAAGCGTTAATTCACAGCAGATGTTCAATCTTCCATTTAGAGCTATGCACATATTAAGTCTATCTACAATTGCTCTTCGAACTTCAATTACAGTTGATCTTGTAATAGAGCGAAAAACTACTCTAATTCTATTCTTCATGTCTTCTGGTCTCGTTGATTTCTCGCGGTAGACCTCTCCTTTTCACATATCCCTGATGTCAATCGGTACATCCAACAAATTTGGTAAATCAACTCGGAGAAAATCTCTGTAAATTTCTCCATTCAGTGGCCTATCAAAGAAATATGGTCCTATGACCTGATCCCCAATTATGCCCCCAAACATTTATCGACCACCTATCTTGATTATCAACTTCTCTGACCGAATAGGGATTCTCTGTCGAGTAGTATTTATTTATTATTAGGTAGGTGAGAAATCATACAGTCGAACTCCACAAAAAATAATTTCAATACCAATGTGGCACGAAGATTTACATCAGGGACATGTTTCGAAGGATGAATCCTTCATCATCAGCAAAATGGAAGGGGTTACAAGCAGATCATTGTATGGTGGAAAAAATTATGAAGAAATGACACCAAAAAATATAACTAAAATAACATTATTGTGTCCGCATCTAGTGCGGGTTCACTAGTGTTAGGGACCGTGGTTAGTCCTAACAAACATTTTAAATTGCAAAGGATATATAAAATCATCGAAATATTTTCGCAATAGCGAGTTCTGGTATCATAATTTCTTTCATAGAGTTTTTGATGTAATTCAATTCGGTATGGATGAAGTTTATTTTTTCTCAATATTCTGTTCACGGAAGTATGACTTATGTCCTGCTCTCTTGTAATTTCCCTCGTACTAACATTCTAACAGATGATTTTCAACTGTTGAAAGCATCACCGCTAATTCATGGGGGGTGTAAAAAATCCTTTATGGACAGAGTGTGGTATTAGCTCTGAGTTTCCGGGTTCCCTTGTCTCCGTTTCTCCGGGTTACCCACTAAAAATCTCACCCATTAGGCTCGTCTGGTTCGTACGTCCGAACGACACTTGGGCCTTTTGGCCCATTGTATCTGGCCTGCTTATTCCCTTCCACAGCACTCATTTAGTTTTGTACCCTGCACACGTTTGTACAGGTCCTTTGCTGAAAGTGTGCTGTACAATCTCGATTCACCAATTGGTTGACCGATGACTGACTGTCTTCTGCGGTCCAGAGCTCCGCAGTTGCACAGAATGTGTGGTACTGTTTATGGTTCCTTGCCGCACAGTCTGCATGTTAGGTCGCCATTGAATAGTCCGATTTTGTTGAGGTGCTCTTTTACTGGCACATGTCCTGTCATTAGCCCCGTAACAATTTTCAGTTGTTCCCTGTTGAGGGTTAACAGGTCTGCTGTTTTATTCCGACACGAACCATTGATGTAGTATTTTCCGTGTCTGCTTCCTGGAATGTCTTTCCAGTATTGTTTGAGTTTTACCTGGATCCAGTCTTCTACTGACGCTCGTGCCGTGCCCTTTGGTACCCCGAGGGTTTGTCCTGGCCCTGGTTCGTTTTCCGATCCTCTTCTGGCGAGTTCGTCAGCTTTTTCATTTCCTGAAAATCCGTGATGTCCTGGCACCCAAATCAGCTTGACGCGGTTATGTTCTGCCAGAATTGCCAGTTCCTCTTTGCAGTCCCATACCAGTTGGGACGTCTCTTCCTGGCTACTTAGAGGCTTCAGTGCCGCCTGGCTGTCTGAGAGAATGTGGATCTGTTCTTCTACTATTACTCTCCTGATGTTTTTCCTCTCACATTGAAGGATTGCGTAGACCTCTGCTTGAAATACACAGAGGTGTGGATACCCAGGAAGTAGCCAAGCTCGATCCTTGGGTTTTTGGAGTACACTCCTGCTCCCGCACCATTCTCCATCTTCGATCCGTCTGTGTACCAGATCTTGCCCTGTAGAATGGTGTTGAGTTCTGTGTGATTCCATACAGTTCTGTCTGGTATGACTTGTCGAATGAGAATCGTTTCGCGATGTGGTCTGATCTCCTGTCTAGCACGTCTCTGTTTACGATGCTGATGATACTCATGTGTCCTGTCCCAACATTTATGTTGCCCAGTGTGTTTCTCAGTCTGAAGGCACCTAGCCTTGCCTCTCCCTGAATCACCAAGTGAAGGGGAAGCAGTCTCAGTAGTGTCTCCATGGCTGCAGTGGGCGTTGATTTCATTACCCCTATAATGCCTACCCAGGCAAGTCTTTGTACTTTGCTCGGTTTAGCTTTGGCACTTCTTTGCAGTGTCTTTGTTCACCACACCAAGGAGGAATACATTATGGCCGGTTTTACCACCATGTTGTACAACCTGTGTACCATGTGTGGTTTTAGCATCCATTTCTTGCCAAAAGAGCGACGCGCCACGATTAATGTGGTCTCCGCTTTTCTGATCACTTTTATCAGATGTTGGTTCCAGGTCAATTTTCAGTCTAGTATCACCCCGGATATTTGACTTCTCCCTTACTCTGTATTGTTACTCCTCGAAGTTTTATAGATCCTAGCCCATCTAAATTGCATCTCCGAGTAAATGTTACTATGGTGGCCTTCTGGGGGTTGATGTTCAATCCCTCGAAGTCCGTCCATCTGGTTACCAAGTTTAGGGCCTCTTGCATTCGATCCCTAACCGTGGTGTTGAATTTCCCTTGTTCCAGGACAACAATGTTGTCAGCGTATCCAAGGGTTTTGTGACCTTTTTCTTTTAGGGAACCCAGTAGTCCGTCCATGATCAGATTCCACAGGACTGGAGAAAGAACTCCCCCCTTCCATTAGGGTCGTATGTATCATCCTGTTTCTTAGCATTGAGTCTATCCAGGTCACGCAAGGTTCCTCGACTCCTCTCCGACTAAGAGACCTGGTTTTTGAGTCTATAGAGGTGTTATTAAAAGCTCCTTCTATATCAAAGTAGAAAACATAAAAAGTGTAACGGTGCACCTTTCTTGCGAACAAAAAAATTGGTCTTATGTTACTTTTATCAGACAATCGGAAAATTTCATACAGGGTGACCCAAAGGTGCGTGCATGGTCCATGCTCAAATATGTCAGCATCATGTTCCGCACAAGCTGCTAGTAATTGAGCCCCGAACTTAAACAAGCATTGCTCCAACAGTTGAACCGAAGGCTTCCGTGATCCAGTTATTCATATCATCTTCACCTAACCTCAAAGAAAGAAATCTATAGGTCTGAGGATCGCTCGGGCCAAGAAATAGTACCTCCTGTGCCTATCCAACGATTAGGATTGGATTGATCTAAAAATTCTCGTACTTTTCTATGGTTATACACTGCAGCACCATAGTGTTCCAACCTTTGTGGTGTTGAAATCCTCTTCTTCGCTGATTAAAGTATAATAATCCTCGACAATCATGTCATTCATTTGAATACAAAACGCAACTCTATTTGTAAAATCATTACGATTCAATTATTGATGTAGGTTCGAATGATAAGGGTGGAACTTATGTTTCAATATTATTCTATTCACACTACTTTGTAGAATATCCGTTTCCGCTGCTATTTCCCTAGTGCTCAAGTGAGGATTTTCCTGTAGCATCAATAAAACTTGTTGCTCATTTTCCTCATTGATCCGACCACCAACAATTTCATTTTTGGTATAAGACACACTACCAGTGAGAATCAGAATCAGAATCAGAAATGCTTTATTGTCATAAAAGATAAAATTTAGTTGACAACCAGCACACTGTATAAGTTAAAATAAAATAATAAAAATTAAAAAAATAAAAAAGTTTAAGAATTCAACCATTTTACAAAAATAGACAATGAAGGACAATATAAAATGATACATACATATTGAAAACTCTAAGTATAGTAGAGGGTGCACAATGAATCTAAATTCTCAGGAATTTACATTATAAGTTGTGGAGGTGTCAAGCAGGAATTCATCTGAAATGTAGTAGACTCCCCGAAGAAGGAGTTTTTTGGCCTCTTTACGAAATTTTTCATTGCTTCTTAATTTCCTGATGGGAAGAGGAAGATGGTTGAATAATTTTTTTCCATTGTAAAGTATGGAGGATTTGATTTGTGAAGTTGTGGGGATAGGAAGACTGATTTTATATATGGGACGGGTTCCATAATTCGACTGATTGATCTGTTGTCTTTGTAGTTTTTGTGAATCAAACAAACTGTTTCTAGAATAAAGAGGTAAGCTAGGGGCAAAATTCTTTGTGATGAAAAAAGAGGTCTACAAGAATCTCGTATTCCTGCTCGACATATGTACCTAAGAGCCCTTTTCTGTAGTATAGAAACTGCATTTGTTAAAGTTTGAGAACTTGTACCCCAGAAGCATATCCCATAGCGCAAGTGAGATTCACAGAGTGCAAAGTATGCATTTCTAGCTGATTTAGAATCCATGGTGGAGGAGATAGTCCTTATGGCATAGCAACTTGAGGAGAGTTTCCCACACAGTTTGGTGATCTGGTCTTCGAATCTCAAGTTATTATCAATATGTAGCCCTAAGAACGTATTTGCTACTTTGGAATTGATGATTTGTTCATTGAGCGAAACAGAATCAATAGTGCATTTGAATGTTAAAATATTGGTTTTTGAAATATTGAACGTTAATAGGTTAGCGTTGTACCTCTGCTTGACTTTTTCAGATCGCTTTCAATATTGTTATGTAAAGCCACCACGTTGCTATTGTGCCAAAGTAAAGATGTATCATCTGCAAACATTGTAAATTCAATGGATAAATCAGCTAAATCATAAAGGGAGCGAGCACAGACCCTTGTGGTACCCCGTATTTAATTTCCTGTTCGGCACATGTCACCCCATTAAAAGTCACCTTTTGCACACGGTCTGATAAGTATGATTTGAACCATAATATAATGTTTGCTCTAAAACCATAAATTTCAAGTTTATGCAACAATATGTTGTGATTGACGCAGTCGAACGCTTTTGTCATACCGCAAAATACTGCAGCAGCAACCTCACCGCTATTCAGTTGAATATAAAGTTCCTCCAGTAAAGCAAACATTGCATCGTTTGTACTTCTTGAAGCACGAAAACCAAACTGTTTGGAGTGAATGAGTTTATTTTTCTCGAAAAAGCATAATGTTCTTTTTTTCATCAGTTTTTCAATGAGTTTTGCCAAGGTTGGTAATAAAGAAATGGGTCTGAAATTCGCAAGTGAACTTGGATCGCCCCCTTTGACTAGTGGAATGACCTCAGCAATTTTTAGACACGATGAGAATGTGCCATTCAATACTGAAGAATTAATAACATCTGCCAGAATGTCTAACACATTTTCGGGTAATTTCAACAATATTTTTATTGAAATATCATCCCAACCAGAAGAAATTTTGTTTTTTATTTCAGAGATAATTTCTTTTATTTCACTCGCGTACGTTGGAGAAAAACTAAAGGATTTTGAAATGGCAATGTGACTCGTGTAATCTATAGGATTTACCTCAGTGATTATTTCATCAGCAAGTTTGCTAGCTATAGAGTGAGTTCAAACCGATCTCCTAACTTTTGGAATAAATATACCCATGGAGTTTTTGCTTGTGGATATTTTTGATTCTGCTTGCTAATAAAGAATTTATGTCAGCTTCGCCAATACAGTAGACCATATTTACTAATTTTTCGCGAGTGAAATTGATTATTAACAATTAGACGTGTACAATAATTGAAAGTACACGGATGTGCCAAATTTAACGACAGCGGCCTTTTCGATTCCTTTTTTTCGAAAAAATCATGAAAATTTCTTATTTTGCAACAAATCTCGCAAACTCTACAAAGCAGACCCCATAAAATGAAAAAGTCACCCTGTATAATTTTCTAATGAAAAAGAACTTGATCACCGGTGTCCAAATGAGACAAGAAACAATAAAAGTTGAAACATTATAATGCTCATTCTATCTGTTGCTCATTGTTTCTCATGGACTAGGATTTGTGGGATATAATTGAAATAATCAGGTCATGATCATTTTTGTTAGCGAACCCTCTATGACTCAATAAATATATACGAAATTAGCGATCAGAGCAACAATTAATATAGACATCACATGCATTGGTTCACAACTATGGTGTCAATTAGGTATTATAGTGGACAAATTATTTGAGAGAAAACCTTCCGAGAATTATCCCGAACGCATGTAGACCAGTGTTGTACTCGAGGTTGTACTTAATTTTATAATTTTAATTTTACTTAAAGTTAAATATAAAAGTCTACTTGTTGCCATACAAGTATGACCTCAGAACAACTAACACATTAAGATCGATCCTTACATAAACAAAACCAAAAAATACATAAGAAAAAAATTGTATATACAATGTACCTTGTTTTTGTGGAAGAAGTTATATTGGTGAAATATCAAGACCGTTAAAAATGTATCAGGACGAACTTCGAGATTATATTAAGAATAGACAGATCACAGGTTCAAAATTATCAGAACATATTTTGAATTTAAATTTTTTTTTAATAATAAAAGTTTATTTACCAAAAATACATAAGATATCAATGATAAATAGGAGCAAATAATCGTATGAATAAACTGGAGAACAGAAGCTGACAGTTTCAGCTTGTACCTAAACCCATAATAGAATAGAAACCCCCCATTCTATTCTATTATGGGTTTATTGATCATGATCATCATTATTGATCAAGAAGTATGGTGAATTGTGTGAAAAAAGTAAATGCTATGGAATATGATAAAATTAAAAAGTGAAAATGAAAAATACCCAAACCTATGAGGAGAAACAAGTATAAAAATAATCTTATATATAAAAAAGAGAGGGTGAAACTCAGTTCACGTAAGTGAATATATACACTCAAACATATATACATACATATATACACACATATAACATATATAATAACAATAAAAATTTATTTGAGAAAAAAAAGGTTACATGAAGAAAGTATGAACTGTATACATATATGGTAAGTAAATTGCTGCAACCACTAAAGGTAGGTCCTTGAAAGTGGTGCAGCACTTGCCTCCAAGTATGGATAGTTCAAATTTCAATGGTAGAATGGAATAAAACGATAACTCTAGCCAAAGAACCCCATAACAAAGAAAAAAAAAGAAAACCTATTCTATTATCTGGTGAAAAATGATTTCAACGAATTCTTCTGATATGGATCACCGTTGATACCCTTAAGGCCCCCACATACGGTGAGATCTGTATCGCAACATGTCGCGATACAAGTGGCGATACAAGAATATGAGATTTGTATCAAGTATCAACGTCTCCACACACGGTGATACGGAATCGTGAAACATAATTTGCAAGCACGTGGTATCGCCGTTTCACGACAGTGATTGAGACGGTGATACTGATACCGTGATACACACACGATGATATTTGTATCGCTACTACGGTATCATGCAACATGTAGCGATACCTTAAGGCATCCACAGACGGTGAGATCTGTATCGCAAGATGTCGCGATACAAGTGTCGATACAAGTATCAACGTCTCCACACACGGTGAAACGGAATCGTGAAACATCATTTGCAAGCACTTGGTATCGCCATTTCACGTCAGTGATTGAGACGGTGATACTGATACCGTGATACTGATACAACCACACACACGATGAGATTTGTATCGCCACTACGGTATCATGCAACATTGAGGTGTCCGTTATTTACCAAGTTGATTTTTTTTCGGCAGCGCCCCCTGAAATTTCAGTTTATGGTCTAAAGAAATATCAGACCAAAAAAGTTCTTAATTTCCATTTTAAACCTTTTGCCCCTTAGACGATACATTTTCAATTTAAATAACATGGGGTTTTGCTACTTTTTAAATTTTTTTCGAACAACTGAAGATAAAGTAATGAAATATTCTGGTAGGAAATTGAACGCTCGACAAAAAATATATCCTATGATTTTTTTATAACTTAACTCTTTCAAAAGTTATTCGAAGTTAAAGTTGAACTCATCCTAAATTTTCAGGTGTTTTACTTTTACAGCAAAATTTTCATAACTTCACTCTTTCAAAAGTTATTCGAAGTTGAAGTTGAACTCATCCTAAATTTTCAGGTTTTTTACTTTTACAGCAAAATTATTATTATTTAAATAAAACTTTGTGGTTTATTTCTAAAAATATCTAATTCTGATGGTCCTGTGATAGAAAATTGGGAAAAAAATTGTTAGGATCAAATAACATTTTTAATATCTGAGTAAACAGCATTTATTTTATTAAACATTCTTTAGTTACATTTGGGTTTTTTATACTCGCTTACAATTTGAATCACGTATTGTTTTTCATCCTCGTGTTTAGATAAAATATTAATATATTCTTCAGTCAATTTCAAAGCTCTTAATGCAGTAGGTATCATTGACTATGATTTTTTGCTTTACACTAAAATATATTTTTATAAAAAAACGACAAGGCCGCTGCTTCAGGACTCAAATACCATAAATGGTTCCCAAATTTCTCTAAAACTGCATCATATAATTATTTAACGATCGTTCTATATTGGTAAACAGTTTTCATGAATTCAAGGTCTTGATCTGGTGCAGTGACGGCTAAAGGTGCAGCATACCAAAATGGAACATATTAAGAAACAATAAATAATGAAATTTCCAGAAGATTTTTTTCATTTTCTTAATTTAAAACTGTTTCGGAAAATATGAATTTTTAAACAATACATTGCTTAGGACATCCATCGAACGTGATGGAATGGAATGGTTTATAAAATTTGATTTTCTCCGAATTCTTTGGGCCTAGAAATATTTCACATAATTCCAAGAGTTCTCGATAATAATCACGAGGTTGAATAGTCCCCATGAATTCATCAATTTTTGAAGTAACTTCTAGTATTATTCATGTTTTCAATGTATTATTTTTTATTACTGATCTATATTTTTGTTTATCAATAGAATTCCACTGACTTTAAAAATATGAACAGGATGTTCATAAAATCAGATGATCAGATGAAAGATAAACTTTAGTGTCTCTCCCAAGGAAATGTTTTTATCGTTTTTCCATCCTTGCAAAGTGAGATTGCTTCTAGAAAATTTGTTTCCTATTTCTCCCGGTCTTCCTGATGATCGTGGAAGGGTGAAATACATTTCTGTCGTCAAAAATGTATTGAAGACCTAGGGAATGCGATGCCTCTCTTGCGTCAATGTTACAAATGATTTCTGTTGAAAGACTGGAATAGAAAATCATCTGAATATGAATAAAAATGTTCAATTTCAGATTTTTTCTTTTGAGTTAGGATCCTTTCAGAATATCTATTGGATGTAGTTCAATGTCCAGCGTGGCTTTAGCCGGGGAAGTAGTTGTTTTCTGTTAGACATTCACAAAAAAATATCTTCATTTATATCGTGGATTTTTCAATTCACAGAAAAATATTTCTATTCAATAGAGAATGTTTCCTTTTTTAACATGTTCTGCAGATATACTTTGTTTAAAAATCAAATGGGCTAAAAGCGCTACCTCAATTATAGTCGAGGTACTAAATTATGCTTCAGTGCGCTTGCGCGAATAAAATATTAGTGTGTTGGCAGAAATGCTGGCGAAAGTAATTTCTGAGTCATTTACGGCATTGTAGTAGGATTTCCACTTTCATAAAATTTATTGGAACCGTATGAAAATTTATGAAATTCTGTAGAAATTGATAAGTTGTGTGTTTGACAGAGTCCCACAAATGATTAAAATTAGAACTAGATGTCATGTAAAACATTATTTTTCAGTTTTCGAATTTTTTTACTTATTTTCTATCATAGAACTATCAAAATTAGATATTTTTAGAAATAAACAACAAAGTTTCATCTAAATAATAATAATTTTGTGTAAAATTAAAAAAATATGAAAATTTAGGATGCGTTCAAATTTAACTTCGAATAACTTTTGAAAGAGTGAAGTTATGAAAAAATCTTAAGATACCTTTTCTGTAGAGCTTTCAATTTACACTATCTTCAAGTATTTAAGAAAAAAAAATTAAATGTAAAAAGTAGCAAAACCCCATGTTATTCAAATGGAGAATGTATCGTCTTAGGGTTAAATATGAAAATTAGGAACTTTTTTTGGTCTGATATTTTTTTAAGACCATATACTAAAAATTTAGGGGGCGCTGCATAAAAAAAAATCAACTTGGTAACTGACAATTGTCACTTTGAAGTGACAATGGTCACTTTGAAGTGACAATGGTCACTTTGAACTGACAATTGTCACTTTGAACTGACAATTGTCACTTGGAACTGACAATTGTCATTTCGAAGTGACAATTGTCAGTTGAAAGTGACAATTCCAAATGTTTTTGTAAGTGACAATTGTCAGTTCAAAGTGACAACTTTGAACTGACAACTGAACTCTTCAAAGAGTCGGACCCTTGTCAATGAAGAAATGGAATTCTTGCGCGGCACTGGTTACATAAATGAATTCATGAATGAAACGTATGTGAACGAATTTTTATTTGTTATGTTGTTTCTGTGAACTTGCTTATCAGAGTATACTTCGTTCAGCAATTTCTAATAATGGAATAAGGAATCTGTGGTCTTTATCAGGAGCAATAATTAGTTGTTTTTTTTTGTTATTTGCACTACTTGGTTTATGAAGATATTAGTTCGGTGGAACGATAGGGAGGCATGATCAGCTAATTAATTTTTTATTACAAGCTTTTATTTAGTTTCACTCGTTAGTTAGTTAGTTAGGGTCAAATCTTACAAGTGAATTATGACAGACTTCTAGTCGTCCGATTAATTTGAAATTTGGAAGGTGTTCATAGATCCGGTGACAATGCATTATGGAATTTTTGTGAGAGAAAAACAAAATGGCGGCTCCAAGATGGCGGACGAAATTTGTAATAATAATCCGATTTGATTCAAAATTGTTATTTGGGGGGTTTTTGGGGTCGGAGATTATAGAATGTTTGTCAAAATTCATAAACTCAAGATGGCGGCCCCATGATGGAGGACGATTTTGTGATTATGGTCCAATTCGATTCAAAATTGGTATACGGCGGTTTTCGGGGACGGAATTATGGAATTTTTTGTCAAAATTTATAAATTCAAGATGGCGGCCCCAAGATGGAGGACGATTTTGTGATTATGGTCTATTTTATTCAAAATTGGTATGTGGGGGTTTTCAAGTTCGGAGATTATGAATTTTGGTTTCTGAAAAATTGGGGTTGTGGTTGTTTTGCATAATGTGATTGTTTAGGGCTGTGCTAGATTTCTTCATATATTTGTGTCCACTTATTCTATTTCCTAGTAGTTGGGATGTCATACCGACATATTCTTCATTGCAATCATTGCAGGGGATGCTGTATATGAGATTGGATTATTTTAAAGGAGGATCTCCTTTTAAGGGGGGTGTAAAATTGTTTGAATGTATTGTGTGCTGTGGTTTATGTTTTCTGATAGACCTTCGATGTACGGAAGTTGAAATGTATTTTTTATTCGTATTGGGTTGTTGTGTGACGTTTTGTTATAGAATTTGTGGATCCCTTTTTCAATTATTTTGTTGATTAATTGAAGAGGGTAGTTATTATTTTGTAGGGTCTTTCATTTTATTTAAACATTCTTCTCTTAGGGGTGGGCTGTTTAGAAATATTGCTTGTACTATTCCTTTTTTTATTTATTAATTTTTTTAATGTATTGTTTAGTTCTGATTCAGTCTATTCATATAATTTCTCTTAACTACGTTTCGACATGGTATTTGTCATCTTTAGGTTAAACTAAAATCAAAGATATGGAGTTTGAGACATATTTAACACAATATTGAAATGTATGCACTAAATTAATTCTTTAACAATACATACATATACATTTCAATATTGTGTTAAATATTCTCAAACTCCATATCTTAATTAGTTTAACCTGAAGATGACAAATACCATGTCGAAACGTAGTTAAGAGAAATTATATGAATATTCTGAATCAGACCTTTATTCCAACAAATTGAAAAAAATATATATGTGGTCAAGAAACTGAAGAAAATATATATATATATATATATATATATATATATATATATATATTGATATGTTTTGATAAATTGAATGAATTGAATAATATAACTTGTTGTTATTTAATAAGATTGCTAATAATTTTGGCTATTCTTTGTGAGCCAAATTGATATGATATAGATAGATATTTTCGCCCTGTATATGTATTGTATGCTGTAATAATAATTGCTGGCGAACGTCACTGTTCTCTCGTCACGCTGCTGCCAATTGTTATTACTTTTCTCACCACGGCTAAGCAACAGTTGGTACGCCTCTTATCTCAGATAGCCGGTTCAGGCAATAGAGCCACTGCTGTCTAATTTCAGTTTATTCAATGGTCATTGTTATGATTGTTGATCATTGTAAGAAAACAAACAACAAAGTATCAAAAAGCAATTATTTCCTTTATTCAGAAAGACTTAATTTTACCTGGCCTACGAGAAATAACTTATACTAATGTGAATCTACAAATATTCACGGATAATCATGAGAATCAAATCATGGATAGATAGACAGAACCTCACTTTTTCCTTGAGAGTGAAGTTTTCTTTTATAGTTCAAAATAAAATGAAATAAAGTTCTTCAGATGTGAGATACGTTATTTGTGAAATTGTTCAGGACCGGATGTGCACTATAAAAGTTTTTATACCTGGCTGGAACTGTCGGTGTTCAAGATATACCTTGAAACTGGATACCTTCTCTCTCCAATCGCTATCAGGAACTCCAATACCATAAATCAGGAACCATACAGATGCAGAAATCAGCTTTGGATACTTGAATATGTTGTATAATTAAGGTAATATTGGTTTTATTCTTCTAATGTTGGAATTATTCCATTTTTCTTTCTCCCAAAATGTTGCGTGGCATTCCCTTGTGAATTTATTTTCGATCTCCTTGTGGCTTTGTTTGTTGTCACCTAGATACCAATTTTCCTTCTTCTTTTTCATTTGAATTTTTGAATTCGCGCACCACATTGTCACATTTCACTGTTTGGGTTCATCTTATATAATTTATATATACAGCTATTTTTCCATTCTTATTACTATGTACAAATTTCAATAATAATTGCTTATGACACCACCCCGTTGTTATTCTCTAACAATTTCCAATTTTACATATGACCATCTGTTCCCTGATTGGCTATTGTCATCAAGAAGTTTGCTGTTTTACCATTGGCTACTTTTAGTTAGCTACAATTTTATATACGGTATGTTTCAAATTTATAAATGTGTTGATCACTTTTTATTCATGAAAATTTTGTAAATCCAGACTTTTTGTTGTCTTTTGAACAATTATGGGTTATAATCATTATGACAGTGTATGAAATTGATTGTGTAGATAGTATTTTGACATTTTTTATCTATCCATATCATACATAGGCATATAAAGTAAATAGAATTTCAAAAGTTATTCAAAAACAATCTCTTGAAATTAATAACTATTTAGTAATTATTCTTTTTGTGGGTTTTTTTCTTTTTAAAATTTATAACTTGTTTTTCATAACATATATATATATATATATTCAGTGCGGCTTTTTATAGCCCCCCCTCCTGTTAACTTTTGAACGGTTCGACAACCATTTTGCATGATATCACCGATACTACTTTTTGAAATGAAAGGCATTCTGATTGCTCAATAAATGGCGCGGAGGGGCATATCAACTTAAAAATTTCAAATAGCTTGGGGGGTCAAGTAGCACATCGTTGAAGAGATAACTCAATTCTCTTTTGAACCATCTAATTCAATTATGTTTTTTTACAATATGCATTTGAAATGTCAAGTATAGGTGCGGATCTGAATGGTAGGTACCCTTACCTCGATAACTTTTGAACGGTTTGATGTGAAATAATGAGACATCAAATATATTGAACGGTATTACCTCCTTTTTGAGAGAAGATACATTACAATTACTCGACAGAGGGCGCTGGGAGGGGGGGGGGGATTCGAAAGGCATTAAGGTCGAGTTGCACACTAGGAGCTTGTGTGATGGTGTCAAATTTTAGGACAGCGGCCTACTCCATTCCTTTTTTTTCAAAAAAATCTACATTTCTTATTTTGCAACAAATCTCGCAAATTTTACAAAGTAGACCCCACAAAAAATGCCATGCACTGATGCAATAAAATATAGGGTGTTGCATGCTCCATCCATTTCACCGAATTGTAGCCTGACTACTTCAGAGTATGGTCCCAAAAATAACCATAATACAATAGAGCTACTATTCACTTCATAGAATAATGCACCACATTCGTTTATGAACGTTTCTTCAAGTGAATAGTGTAACTACACTCATTAACAATTTCACCCAACCGATAAGTTATGAAATGAACAATGCATAGTGCTGTTCTCTAGCGGAAACTCAATCACAGTGACTATTTAAGTAAGTACCTATACTTTAGAGTACCGTCCGGCTGGGAGAGGCTTTAATGGTAACTAATAATTTATATGAATTAAAATAAATCCGGTACTTCAGAGTACCGTCCGTCAACAAAGGGTTAATAAGAGTTTTGAATGTTCTCGATGGTGGAATCGTTTTTAGAAGGTCCAAATAAGTGGCAAATGATATAAAAAAAAATTGGTAATTGTTTATAGTTGTCTAAATTGCAGAATCGTTTTCAGAAGGTCGAAATATATAACAAATTATATTTGAAATGATTTTATATTCCCGTTGGATGGGATGGAAAAGTCGAAAAAAAGTTCTCCCATTCAAACGGCAATGTACAGTTCTTTCGATTTTATAAACAAATAATGAGATTTAAGAAATATGTACCTTCTTTCTGCAATTTTTCTCCTGTAAACTGAATCAAGCCAGCTGGTTGTCACTGTGGATAACCAAAATAGAGTAACTTATGATTGTCGTTGAGAAGTATTCGTGTAAGTTAACTGAATCTTTGGTCAAAATAGTAGGTAGAAAAAAAAAGAATAATAAATGAAATCTTTATTAAATCCTTTCAGATCACATAATGATAAAGGATTCGCCACCAAAAAAAAAAAAAAAGATTAGAATTACTCAATAATGAAAATGAGTTATTCAATAATGAGAAATATTGAAAAGGGAAACATTCTCAATTGAATATTGAATAGAAAGATTTTTCTGTGAATTGAAAAATCCACGATAAAAATGAAGTTATTTTTTGTGAATGTCTAACAGAAAACAACTACTTCCCCGGCTAAAGCTTCTAGAAAATGTATTTCCCATTTCTTCCGGTCTTCCTGATGATCGTGGAAGCGTGAAATAGATTTTCGTCGACAAAAATGTATTGAAGACCTAGTGAATGCGATGCCTTTCTTGCGTCAATGTTACAAATGATTTCGGAGGTACTCTTTTTTGGAAAACATTCTTCTTTGCCTCATTCATCTATATGAGTTCCTAATTAGGACTGGAATAGAAAATCAAATAACTATCTGAATGAAAATAAAATTTTCATTTCAGATTTTTCTTTGAGTTAGGCCTTTCAATATCTATCAATGTATTCAATGTCCAGCGTGGCTTTAGCCGGGGAAGTAGTTGTTTTCTGTTAGACATTCACAAAAAATAACTTCATTTTTATTGTGGATTTTTCAATCCACAGAAAAATCTTTCTATTCAATATTCAATTGAGAATGTTTCCCTTTTCAACATGAATAGCCCACAAGATGTTATCTTGAACGATGGAAGCTAGTGACTAAAGTTAATATTTCAGTCGCAGATGATTCCTCATCTGATTTTATGAACATCCTGTTCATATTTTCAAACAAATCAAAGAGAAATAAATATGTATAAACATTTTATCAACACTTACACGTAAACGATCACATTTCATGAAACATTGTTACAAACATAATAAAATAGATTTAAAAATAAAACATATTTAACATCTAACAGTTTGAGACATTCAGTTGAGAAATGAGAATTTGAGTGACCTCACCTACCAACACTGTAAAAGCAGTTCTCAAGTAGAAATTCCTTTAGTTTAGTTTTGAAACGTTTTTCTATTGTCTCATCTCTTATATCTCCAGGAAGATTATTGAAGAATGTCACCCCTGCATGTGATGGACAGTTCTCAAACGATTTGGTTTTATGTTTTTGGGCTCTTACAATTTTCCCATGTCTGGTGGGATAAGTATGCATATCTGAGTTTCGATCATACTTGTTTATAATTTTTTTTCAGCAACAATACACATTTGTAAATGTGAATACAGGGCAGGAACATGATTCCGTATTCTATAAAATATTGTTTACAAGAGTCCCTATAGCTCAGGCTGAATATCAGACATACCACCCTTTTTTGTGAAATGATTTTTTTATTTACATTACAGCAACCCCACAGAGCTATGTTGTATGATATATGAGAGTGGACAGTTGCATAGTAAACGTTGAGGAGTTGATCTGCACTCAGAGTTGATATCAATTGTCTTATCGCGTAATATCCACTATTAATCTTTTTGCTTATCTGGCTCATGCTAGATTCGAACGTCATTTTACTATCAATAAAGGTACCTAGGAATCTGGTGCTATTTGACGATTCGACATATTCATTGCCAACCTTCACTCGAAAATCATAAATTTTTTTTCATTTCTGAATAAAAACTGCATGAGAACGGTTTTACTAGAGATCATGATCAGAGAGTTTTTGCATCACCAGGTCGTAAATTCAGATTTAGCTTTTCTTGCTGTTCCATAGAACTGTCAGAATCAGCTGCTAGTGTAGTATCGTCTGCATATAAAACGATATGATCTGTAGTCACATGTTTTGGCATATCGTTGATGAAAAGCAGGAAAATAAGTGAACCCAAAATGGATCCCCGTGGGACTCCTAGATCCATGCTAAATGGAGAAGATTGACAATCTTCCAATTTCACGGGCATTTTTCAGTGAGACAAATATGACACTATCCACGAAAGGAAATTGCCTCTGAAACCGATTGAGTAGAGTTTACTCTGAATGATTTTGGGATCAATTATATCAAATGCTTTCGATAGGTCGAAAAAAAGCGCACCAACGTTCTCCCTTTATCAAGTGAATCATATACATAATCTAAAAAGACAGACGATGGACAGAATCCGTGTTGGGCTTAAGAGATGATGTTGAATTGATCCAAAAATTAGAGCATTTTCAAATAAACACCTCTCTCAAAGATTTTACAAATGGGTGGGTAGTGTTATTGGCCTATAGTTTCCGATTGAAGTTGAATCATCCTTCTTATGGAGTGGTGTTATCAAACCAATCTTCAGTGGGAATTCTCCCAGTTCTACAGATCTATTTAATATGAATGACAGTGGTTGACTTATGAGAGTTCAAATCTTTCACAAGTTTTGTTGATATGCAATCTATTCCCATAGAATTTGTATTTTTTAGTGATACAATTATTTCACTTGGGAGGATAGGAGTGAAAAACAAAGTTTGAGGCACATACATAGTTGTGAAATTGTTGAAAGATGTAGAGCCGAAATGTGTATTTATAGCATCAGGTGCTATGGTTGAAAAATAATCTCCAAAAGCGTTTACAATTTTGTTTTTATCTCTGATACATTCCTCATTAAGTAAGATCTCGATATCCATATTTCGTTAAGATTTACCTTTTTTTGCCCGACTAAGTTCCAGATTTTTGTTTTTGTTTTTGTAGTGGGGTTCCATTTTGAAGACAACGCTAGTGAAACATGTATTCGGTTTCATGTAGTTTAAGCCTATATAACTTTTTTGAGGTATCATAAAGCTTTCGGAGGTTGCTGTTTTCTACATTGGTATGTAGCCAAAATAGTTGTTTCAGATTGTTCCCCATATATATTAATTCTTGTGTAACCCATTGCTTCTTTTGTTTCATTCCCAGGACAAGAGATTTCTTTATAGTGGGGCATGTTAGTTAAATGAAATAATTAAGTGTATTAGAGAATGACTCATATGCTGTGTTAATATTGTCAAAACTTTCGTAAACAGACTGAAAAGTCTCCTGTTCAAGACAAGCTTGGAGGTGAGTCATATTTTCAGTACTCATATTCAAGTAAATTATAGAGAAAGGTAACTTGAGTGACACATAAGTGGTCTGCTAGGTTCATATTTTTTTTTTTTAAAAATATTATTTTGATATTGTTATAGAAAATATCAAGTTTCGATATTGGTTTGTTTTAAACTTTTTTACTATATTGATTCAGGAATATTTGTGATGAAATAATCAATTTTTGAGACACTCGTTTTACCGTTTGAATATGCAAAGATTCTTGTTGGTTCCAGGTTTTTACAAGTAAGGTTGAAACTTTCTGATAAATCAATCAAAAGTGTTTTGTATTTTGAATCACATATGTAATTTATATTTAGATCGCACATAAAATTATATTTTTAATTTTCATCACAGTAGTCAAGGGATTGAATAATCTTTCAAAGAAAGTTTCGGAAGCAACATTTGGGGGCTGTATGTTGAAATTAGGCAACATTTTTCATTATTCATAGAAAATGAAATTGCACAGATCTCAAATTCTAATTCCACTGATAAATGATTGATATGAAGCTCTCGTTTGAATACCAGATCTTTTTTTGTTACAATTAAAACAATCTAGGTTCGCAGTAAAGTGCCACCTTCTCCTCTGATTGACTTTCATTTGAGGAAGAAGATAGTGTATTCCTTTGCTATTCAAATAGCTATTTGGGGCATTTGGACGTCTTTGATGATATTCTCGGACAAATATCTACAGCAGTTATAGTTATGATGGAAAGAACCACCTTGTACTTTGAATATCCATAACACTAATAATATGAACGTCATTTACCGATGAAATCTTGACCGACCTCGGTATATCCGATACGTGCGTTTTGGCAAAACTGCGAGACAAGCACGAAACCATTTCTGCCGTTTGTGTGTTCCCGGAATATGTCCCGACGACAATTTACTGAAAAGATAAGCTCATTTCGCAACTGAATTAGTCTTTTATGTCGAGCACGGCCCCGATTCTCGGAAATGACAGGGAATTAATTTCACTTACCTCAGTGGATCCGAAGAAGAAACATAAATACTTTTGAAATAAAGATAAACGTTTCCATTGAAATTGCTCCAAAAACTTCGAAAAAAGCTTTTTTATACACGCTTTATTAGTTCACATGTACAGGGTGTTACCAAATAAGTGCGAAAGTTTTTAGGGGGTGATTCCTTGTCAAAAATTAAAGGCGGTCTTTCATGTAAACAAGTTGTTGAATAAATGGCATTTTATGGGCATGTTCTACCAATAAAAAGGCTACCTATGAACATTTTTTTAATTTCGTTGTGATCTTTTAAAGCGGTGAAACATGCAACCCCCATTCCATTTTTTACCAGAACTTTTTAACGAAACAAAATATCTCCATAAGTGCTGAAAAAAAACGATTCATTGCAAAACTTTTTAAAATCTTGTGTAGTGTCCGTAAAAGGAATAGTTTCCTAATAAAAAAATAATATACAACATTGTGCATGAACGGATCTTCTGTAAATGGAATCAAAAAATCTATTAGCTGGCTGTCACAATTTTTTGCACAACTTGTGACTTCAATCGCAGTATTTTCAAATTATTCCGCTTTTAATGTAGGCATGTACCAGTACCATATTTTGTTTTAATAGAATACCAAATTAAAAATACAAACAAAACAAAATTATGTGTATTACAACACAGAAAAAGCCAAAAAGATCAAACGGAACAGGGTTATAAAAACTGCTCGACCACCTCCAACCATTAGACAGGAATCAAGCCTTCGTCTCATAGACTGGCGCAAATGTTGAAATATTCCCGGTGTGTTTTGGATTGTCCCGCAGGCTGCAATGAAGCGATTCCTTAAATCATTCACACATTCAATGGGGGTAGTATAAACCAAGGACTTCAGGTAACCCCAGATGCAAAAGTCCAATGGTTTAAGTCTGGAGATTTGGGAGGCCAAGGTTGAGGTCCTGCTCTGCATATCCAATGATTTGGAACATTTTCAAGTAAAATGGAAAGCTGCTCCTAGAGAAAATTTGTATAGGTTGCACCAATTAGCCTTAACGGTAGAAAATACGGTCCAATAATATTTTTGCCAATAATTCCGACCCACAAGTTAAGTGAAAATTCAAATTGATACCGACCTTCTTGAATTGCATGTGGGTTGTCGTCGGCTCATATATGATTGTTATGGAAATTTGTAATCCCTTGCCTTGAAAAGTTGGATTCGTCAGTGAATATTACGTTTTCTAAAAATTGAGCATTTTGGGTGATCATTTGAAGACTCCATTCTCAAAAGTCTACTCGATGGGGAAAATCTCGCGGAAAAAGTGCCTGGACTCGTTGAATATGGTAAGGATACAATTGGTGATCCTTTAAGGTAGTTGTCGTGCTACAAACAGTGTCAAAAATTAGGCTCGATTGTAGCGCGACGCGATACATGTTCAAACGCTGAATTAGTGGGATCTTTTTAAGGGGAATGTACACTCAGAATTGCAACTAGCATGCGTGACACAGCAAATAAGTTATGACTGGACTGTTGGCAACGTCGCAATCCAACGATCGCTCGCATTTAGTTGTTCAAGATACAGTGCAGTTTGCTCTAAAAACATTGGCGAGGTATCGTTATTGAATATAAGAAAAAAAAATGAATTTGCAACGTAGTCATACATATGCTCAAAGATACGATTCTGATAAGAACAAAAGAAGACTGTTGCTAACATCAAGAGAAAAAAAGTTGCGCAGTGTTGATTTGACCAAAAAAGAGAAATGAAAAAATCGAAGGAAAGTCAGAATGTGTAACATATCAACCAAACGTTGGAATTAACGAATTAAGAGCATCACACTATTATTAAAAAACATCAAATTATTCCATGTTTTTGAAAATGGTTGTGCAATAATAACATTTTACAAATCGAAATTAAAAGAAATTTTATATACCCTACGAAGCATCAATCCTGTGGCGCCAAAAATTGCGGGATGTACTACAATTTCTGGTCAATTATATTTGAATGATGTACAAGTCGATTCAATAAATTTAGTGGATTGTTTGGTAGCATTTAAATAATTTTTAAATTTATCTACAACTCCAAATTTACACGTTGTGCATAATGCGAGATTCGATGAGATTACTAAGAGCAATCATTAATAATAATTTAATAGAAGATTTTACCATGATAGCAGGATTTGTGGATAGCATAATCATTTTTAGAAAAACGTTCCCAGATTGAAAAGTGCCAGGAATGTTCGAGCTATCAAAATTAGCCAAAGATTCAATACCAAACGAAACATCAGATAATTTCCACAAAGCGATGTATGATGTACACATTTTGAAATAAATAAATAATGTATTTCAGAGCGACCTGAGAACGAAATAATATTTTGTAATTTACCTAATTTAAGTGCCTTAAAAAATGTTATATCACGGGAATTATTGAAAAAAATTGCGCAACAAAATATAACATACGATTTTCTGAAACAAATGTATCACGATGAAGGAGGAGAAGCTGTGATTAATCACCTAACTGAAAAATTGGAGAATATTGTAAAATTGTTTTTTTTTTTGTAAAATTGTTTTTTAACCGCTTTCTTAGTTGTTTGACCAACCCTCAGAAGTTAATGAAAACTTGTACGAGTTAAGATCACGGGGACCTTACCTTTTATAGTGGGATCCGAAACCACTCTTGGGACCTTGAAAAAATTTTTCACCAGCTGCGGGAATCGAACCCGCGCCAGGGGAAACAGTTGAACAAGATCACGCTGGTGCCACTGAGCCACAGGCCCCCGTTAGAAAACATAGAGTTACTAAAAATAGGAAAGCATTTACTAAATCATTAATGATTTGAAAATAAATGTTTAGTCAATCAAGTGATTATTTAATATGATAGTTAGAAAAATAAATAATATTACATTCATTGTTGTTTATATTTTTTGTAGATTTATACGTTATATTTTAGTAGCCTGTTGGAAATCTGAATCATTTTTGTTTAATTTTAAAAATATTCGAATTATGTTATACGTACATGTATTGTTCAAATGTACAAATAAAATAAAGTTTATGCACTGTTGTTTGCATTACTCGCTAAAACTACATTTTATTTTATATCTATTCCTATTGTAATATGTTTAAAATGCATCAGTGTATATTAACGCAATTATTCTTAATTATTATTCATAAATATGTGCATTCCAAAACACAGTTCAATTCAAAGCCCCAAGACCCTCGCGCTCTCGCTTATTTGAATCACGAGCGCTCGCTTGAGGCGTTGCCACGATTCTCAGCCTTCCCTCTCTTGCACTTCTCATACGCAATCATTTAGAAACTAAATAACTGTATGGCTACGCGTGTTTAATTTTTTCTATAAAATTTGTAATTTACCTTTTAATAACACACTAGTTTTTCAAAAAGATCTGAATTGCGGGTTTTTAGTTATGCCTTAAAATGTGGTGTCTGCGGTAGCTCACTATAGGGATTACGTGTTAAACGTTGCAACTTTAAAGCCTTATATCTCGCTTTTGTTGTGGTAAATGATTCCAAAACTTTAATACGATACAGGTAATAATGTTAACTAAAAGTGGTATGAATATAAACGAAATCTGATTGGAAGTGGATTTCACGACAACTACCTTAAAACTTTCCAGATTAGTTTATTTTTCTTCCAGTACCACCGTTCTTATTACTCGTGGACGACCACAATCAGTTGTTCATTTTTAAAAAGTCCCTCTTCCACAGAGACGTTGGTGAAGATGTGCAAAAATTGTGTGATGAGGTATAACACGCTGAGGATACATCTCTGCATAGAGCCGTCTAGCTTCCAAATAATTTCCATTGGCACGACCATACATAAAATGCATATAGGCCAGCGTTAGTGTAATTCATATTCATATTGGAGATTTAAAAGAGACAAATGAACTTTCAACTACCACATAGAAATCAAAGCAACTTGACAGCCAGCTACTAGATTTTTTCGATTTTAAAATACTACGATTGAAGTCACAAGTTGTGCAAACAAAACGTGACAGCCACCTACTAGATTTTTTCGATTCCATTTACAGAAGATCCGTTCATGCACAATGTTGTATTTTATTTTTCTATTAGGAAACTATTGCTTTTACGGGCACAACACAAGAGTTGAAAAAGTTTTGCAATGAATCGTTCTTTTCAACACATTTGAATTGAGAAATTTTGTTTCGTTGAAAAGTTCTGTTGAAAAATGGAATAGTGGTTGCATGTTTCACCCCTTTAAAATATCACAACATGAAAACTTTTTAACAAAAAATTAAACCGACGAAATAAGGAAATGAAAAGTAAAAAACTTTTTAACAAAAAATTAAACCGACGAAATACGGAACTGAAAAGTAAAAAATAAAATGAACCTTCGTAGTCTCAATAACTAAGCTCCTAAACTAATGTAAGTAACTAATTTTGAGTCGGCGCCAAACAACAAGCAAATGAATTAGGTAAGGCGTAAAATGATGGCATCGAGTTGGGCATTCTGATAATTTTTTTGAAGTAATTTAATGATCTTCGTTGATTGTTTGCTTGGCGCCGACTCAAAATTAGTTACTTACATTAGGTTAGGAGCTTAGTTATTGAGACTAAGAAGGTTAATTTAATTTTTTTACTTTTCAGTTCCGTATTTCGTCGGTTTAATTTTTTGTTAAAAAGTTTTTATTTTTCAATTTTTTGTGGCTGAAATCTACTAATTACTAACTGCTTGTTTTTTTATTACGTCCAAAATACTTACTTACCCACCTAACTTCAACTATTACCAGTTAAATAATATGATTATCTACTTTTACTATTTGTTGTAATATAGATTATTTTTGTTGTTCTGGTTAGTTTATTTCATTACTTTGTATATCATTCCATCCTCTCATAGAATATATTGATTGTGATAGCGATTTGTCATTGTCAACTACATATGTGTGCCAATGTTCACAAGTGAAAAATCAATTATCCCCTATTTGTCTACCCGTAAGGGTAGATAATTCAATTCGAAATCCAAATATGATCAACTATGAGGTATACCCTATCTGGTAAAAGAAGAATCATCCAAATCGAAGATCCCAGTACAAAGTTCGATTGTAGCACGACGCGATACATGTTCAAACGCTGAATTAGTGGGATCTTTTTAAGGGGAATGTACACTCAGAATTGCAACTAGCATGCGTGACACAGCAAATAAGTTATGACTGGACTGTTGGCAACGTCGCAATCCAACGATCGCTCGCATTTAGTTGTTCAAGATACAGTGCAGTTTGCTCTAAAAACATTGGCGAGGTATCGTTATTGAATATAAGAAAAAAAAATTGAATTTGCAACGTAGTCATACATATGCTCAAAGATACGATTCTGATAAGAAAAAAAGAAGACTGTTGCTAACATCAAGAGAAAAAAAGTTGCGCAGGTTGATTTGACCAAAAAAGGAAATGTTAAGAAAATCGAAGGAAAGTCAGAATGTGTAACATATCAACCAAACGTTGGAATTAACGAATTAAGAGCATCACACTATTATTAAAAACATCGAATCAATATCAATAAATTATTCCATAGTTTATTTTGATTTAGAAACATATGGATTGTGCATGACTGATGACATTTTACAAATCGCTGCCAAATGTGAAAATAGAGAATTTTATATATATGTTAGCCCTACGAAGCATCAATCCTGTGGCGACAAAAATTGCGGGATGTACTACAATTTCTGGTCAATTATATTTGAATGATGTACAAGTCGATTCAATAAATTTAGTAGATTGTTTGGTAGCATTTAAATAATTTTTAAATTTATCTACAACTCCAAATTTACACGTTGTGCATAATGCGAGATTCGATGAGATTACTAAGAGCAATCATTAATAATAATTTAATAGAAGATTTTACCATGATAGCAGGATTTGTGGATAGCATAATCATTTTTAGAAAAACGTTCCCAGATTGAAAAGTGCCAGGAATGTTCGAGCTATCAAAATTAGCCAAAGATTCAATACCAAACGAAACATCAGATAATTTAAAGCAAAAATTAAATATAGCGTATGATGTACACATTTTGAAATAAATAAATAATGTATTTCAGAGCGACCTGAGAACGAAATAATATTTTGTAATTTACCTAATTTAAGTGCCTTAAAAAATGTTATATCACGGGAATTATTGAAAAAAATTGCGCAACAAAATATAACATACGATTTTCTGAAACAAATGTATCACGATGAAGGAGGAGAAGCTGTGATTAATCACCTAACTGAAAAATTGGAGAATATTGTAAAATTATTTTTTTTTTGTAAAATTGTTTTTTAACCGCTTTCTTAGTTGTTTGACCAACCCTCAGAAGTTAATGAAAACTTGTACGAGTTAAGATCACGGGGACCTTACCTTTTATAGTGGGATCCGAAACCACTCTTGGGACCTTGAAAAAATTTTTCACCAGCTGCGGGAATCGAACCCGCGCCAGGTGGAAACAGTTGACACAAGATCGACGCTGGTGCCACTGAGCCACAGGCCCCCGTTAGAAAACATAGAGTTACTAAAAATAGGAAAGCATTTACTAAATCATTAATGATTTGAAAATAAATGTTTAGTCAATCAAGTGATTATTTAATATGATAGTTAGAAAAATAAATAATATTACATTCATTGTTGTTTATATTTTTTGTAGATTTATACGTTATATTTTAGTAGCCTGTTGGAAATCTGAATCATTTTTGTTTAATTTTAAAAATATTCGAATTATGTTATACGTACATGTATTGTTCAAATGTACAAATAAAATAAAGTTTATGCACTGTTGTTTGCATTACTCGCTAAAACTACATTTTATTTTATATCTATTCCTATTGTAATATGTTTAAAATGCATCAGTGTATATTAACGCAATTATTCTTAATTATTATTCATAAATATGTGCATTCCAAAACACAGTTCAATTCAAAGCCCCAAGACCCTCGCGCTCTCGCTTATTTGAATCACGAGCGCTCGCTTGAGGCGTTGCCACGATTCTCAGCCTTCCCTCTCTTGCACTTCTCATACGCAATCATTTAGAAACTAAATAACTGTATGGCTACGCGTGTTTAATTTTTTCTATAAAATTTGTAATTTACCTTTTAATAACACACTAGTTTTTCAAAAAGATCTGAATTGCGGGTTTTTAGTTATGCCTTAAAATGTGGTGTCTGCGGTAGCTCACTATAGGGATTACGTGTTAAACGTTGCAACTTTAAAGCCTTATATCTCGCTTTTGTTGTGGTAAATGATTCCAAAACTTTAATACGATACAGGTAATAATGTTAACTAAAAGTGGTATGAATATAAACGAAATCTGATTGGAAGTGGATTTCACGACAACTACCTTAAAACTTTCCAGATTAGTTTATTTTTCTTCCAGTACCACCGTTCTTATTACTCGTGGACGACCACAATCAGTTGTTCATTTTTAAAAAGTCCCTCTTCCACAGAGACGTTGGTGAAGATGTGCAAAAATTGTGTGATGAGGTATAACACGCTGAGGATACATCTCTGCATAGAGCCGTCTAGCTTCCAAATAATTTCCATTGGCACGACCATACATAAAATGCATATAGGCCAGCGTTAGTGTAATTCATATTCATATTGGAGACAAATGAACTTTCAACTACCACATAGAAATCAAAGCAACTTGACAGCCAGCTACTAGATTTTTTCGATTTTAAAATACTACGATTGAAGTCACAAGTTGTGCAAACAAAACGTGACAGCCACCTACTAGATTTTTTCGATTCCATTTACAGAAGATCCGTTCATGCACAATGTTGTATTTTATTTTTCTATTAGGAAACTATTGCTTTTACGGGCACAACACAAGAGTTGAAAAAGTTTTGCAATGAATCGTTCTTTTCAACACATTTGAATTGAGAAATTTTGTTTCGTTGAAAAGTTCTGTTGAAAAATGGAATAGTGGTTGCATGTTTCACCCCTTTAAAATATCACAACATGAAAACTTTTTAACAAAAAATTAAACCGACGAAATAAGGAAATGAAAAGTAAAAAACTTTTTAACAAAAAATTAAACCGACGAAATACGGAACTGAAAAGTAAAAAATAAAATGAACCTTCGTAGTCTCAATAACTAAGCTCCTAAACTAATGTAAGTAACTAATTTTGAGTCGGCGCCAAACAACAAGCAAATGAATTAGGTAAGGCGTAAAATGATGGCATCGAGTTGGGCATTCTGATAATTTTTTTGAAGTAATTTAATGATCTTCGTTGATTGTTTGCTTGGCGCCGACTCAAAATTAGTTACTTACATTAGGTTAGGAGCTTAGTTATTGAGACTAAGAAGGTTAATTTAATTTTTTTACTTTTCAGTTCCGTATTTCGTCGGTTTAATTTTTTGTTAAAAAGTTTTTATTTTTCAATTTTTTGTGGCTGAAATCTACTAATTACTAACTGCTTGTTTTTTTATTACGTCCAAAATACTTACTTACCCACCTAACTTCAACTATTACCAGTTAAATAATATGATTATCTACTTTTACTATTTGTTGTAATATAGATTATTTTTGTTGTTCTGGTTAGTTTATTTCATTACTTTGTATATCATTCCATCCTCTCATAGAATATATTGATTGTGATAGCGATTTGTCATTGTCAACTACATATGTGTGCCAATGTTCACAAGTGAAAAATCAATTATCCCCTATTTGTCTACCCGTAAGGGTAGATAATTCAATTCGAAATCCAAATATGATCAACTATGAGGTATACCCTATCTGGTAAAAGAAGAATCATCCAAATCGAAGATCCCAGTACAAAGTTATGCCTGATAGAATCGGTTAACGGACCAGAATTCAGAGGGTGAGTGATCAATATCCTTCATTTTGCTACCCTTAGGGGTGGATTTCATCTTTCAAGTTCAAATCGGACCAACTTCGAAGTACACCCTATCCAAGAATTATCGGAATCGGACGCCTCAGTAAAAAGTTATGCGTGATCATACATAAAAAAAAATGATAAAAAAATATACGCGTCGACTAGACAACCTCCTCCTTTTTGGTTTCGTTGGTTAAAAATTAAAAAACATCCAACAAAATTCCATTTCTTCAACTCTTCAGCAATTTCAAGAAATTTTTTTTTCTCATTTTTGGAAGCGTGTAACTTTTCAAGGAAAGGCCTAAGGGCTTTTGTTTACATGAAAGACCTCCTTTAACTTTCGACAAAGAATTACCCCCTAAAAACTTTCGCACTTTGGTAACACCCTGTATGTATGAATGAATGTAACGGAAATTAATTTTCACCCTCTTCCAGACGTCCGACTCATTTGAAATTTTGGACACGTATTTATTAAGAACCGATTACCTGGTATTCTCTCCAATATCGTCAGAAAAAATAATTTTCATTACGAGGTGTTTCTTAATAACATGTTAATATTTGAGGGGGTTATATTTGGGCCCCTTTTGAGAAAAATACTTCATATGAACATATGTCCTAACTTTTAAACTGCAGGATGCTAAAGTTTTAAGAAAAAAATATTTTTTTTATGATAACTTTGGTAAGTTCCTAGATATTTCTGTGAAACGTGGTACGCATCAAAAGGAATTTTTTGCTGTACAACATAATTTTTTATTCTTGCGAGTGGCGTTCGTGCGGGATTCGCACTGAATCCTTTTAAAGAGAAAAGTGATACGCCACTGTTTGACGCATGGTTTTCGCATAAAATAATAAAATTCATTCATTTGCATCTCGCTAGACCACTTATGACAAAAAACAATTTATTTAAGAGAATAATTTTTGAACGGTAACATTATAGAATTAAAGTAATCTAAATACATTTTGGAATGCTAAATCAAAACTATCCTGAACGCGCCAAATAAATTAAATCAGATGTTCAAAATGTGAACCTCCTGTAAATATGCACGCCTCTGCTCTTTTTCTCATGGACTCACGTACTCTTTGGGAAATGCCGCGACTGTTTCTAATAGTTTACCTCTTCAGTATGAATTGGTGTGCTGTAAAACAATGTTTTAAGATGACCCTACAGAAAATAATCTAAACTATTGAGGTCCGGGAACCTAGGTGGCCATGCCTGTGGTCCTCCGCGACCTATCCAGCGATTATTGTAATTTTGGTTCAAATATTCGCGCGCCAGAGCACGGAAGTGCGCTGGTGTCTCGTCATGCATGAACCAAAGTCGATTTCTTACTAAAATGGGAACATCTTCCATCAAAGCTGTCAATGACAATCCCTCAGAGCGCATTGTACGACTTTTTGAATATCAAAACCCCTACTATAAAATTGGAAAAGTAATTTTATTTGAATATATATGTATGTATTTCGTTACTCATATGTTATTTGATATATGTATATATTTTAGTTGTTATGTCAACATGTAATACAATGTAATGCTGCCCTAAATCTAATACTATTTTAACTACTGTGCATAATACTTATGTTAATATTATTTTAACTTGTTATACGAACATCTTCCATATTTTTTACTGAATACATTGTTAACATACCACCTACAGCCATATAGGCTTGTGGTTTCTTTGGTTTATTTGTTAATGAATCAAATAATTTTGTGTCGCAACATATATTTGTACTTATTTGTACTTATTATTTGTACTTTTCAATTATTTCTTTCATTCTTTCAAATAAACATTATTATATTATTATTATTGATTCTTCTTCGAGCATCTGCCGGTAATTATGACGATTCAACCACGCATGAAGAAAATGGGGTCCAATTAAATAATCACCGCATATTCCAGCCCACACGTTAACGGAAAACTGCTCCTGGTGACGGGATTCCAAGATTGCATGTGGGTTTTCTTTAGCTCAAAAATGATTATTGAGAAAGTTTCAGATGGCGTTTCTGAAAAAATTGGCTTTATCTTTTGAATTTAGAGCGGTGGTGCAATGGAGATTTATCAGCATCACGAGTTCTGCAATATATAAAAAATTCGAGCAAATTCACCGAAAGCCAATTTTCTATTGATGCGGTGCGAGGTCCTTTGATGATATAATATGAAGAATTAAACGATAATAACATAATTGAAAATTTGATGAGAGTATCTAAAAAATGAACAATTATAGGTGGGATAAATTTAAAATCGCGTATAGTTACCATATTAAAATAGACGATCGAAAACAGTGGTGATATTAGAAAAGTGTAAATTTAAGATCGCCAATAGTTACCGTATTGAAATAGACATAAATACAGTGTAAATATAGAGTCATTGGTAGGTACCATATCACAATCTGAACTATAATCAAACCAAAAGAACAAATATCTTATGTCTTTAAACGAGCAATTCTTGTATATATATTTCGGCTATCTCGGAAATGTCTCTAACGATTTTGATGAAATTTTGTATTAAGATAGGGTTTTGCTTTTTAAGTTTATCTATATATGCGCCTTTCCTGAAAAGCCGAGATTTTACCAACATTTTTTTTAAATTACGAATCGATATGTATAGCGCCATCTCGTACATTTTTGAGGTACTTGCATTGTTGCAGTGGTACCTCCAAACTATATGACATTATCCAAATTCAATGTTTATGTTATTCTTTGGTTATTCCAAGAAACTCATACGGTTTAATTAAAATGTGTATTTGTAGACAACGTGCATTAGGCAAGACTGTAATGCAATTGTATGTGATAAGTATGTGAATCGTATCTCCAAAAAAATACGATTTTACAGAAAAAAACCACCGAGCAAAGCTGGGTCGCCCAGGTACTGAGATTTATAGTGAGTATGCCCAAAAAAAAGTACATGTATTCACACATACACGTATATATTGTATGATAAAACAAGCCATCGATAAGTGAATGAACACTTGTTTCGATATTAAGATATAATTAAATAAATCACAATGAAATACAACACGATTAGATAAGATAGTAAGATTGAATTAGATACAATACAATTACAAATATATAAACAAATATATAAAATGATACAAGATATGAATAATTTTTTTTCATGAATATTGATGCCCACACTAAGCATTAACGACATGGAAGGAATATACAGGAAATGAACACACCTCATACAGAAAATAAAATATAAAATATTACAAGAAACTGTATTTATGGTGGAAAATCAATATTATTTGAATGTGTCCCTCTCAATAGCTATCTACTTTTGTTTCTTTCATGAACAGTTCCAGTTGTTTTTTGAATTGGTATGGCAGAGAATTGAAAATTTTTAAGGTTTTATAGGAGAAGCTAGTTTTCCTGAGAGATTTTGTAATTTGTGGTAAAGTGTAGTTATTCCTTTGTGTAGTGTTGTAGTTATGTCTTGGTAAGATTGATGAATTTTTTAATTGAATAGTACTTTATGTTCACATTGTAGTAGTGAAGTTGTTTTAGATCACATACATTTGATTATAGAAAAATGAATCGCATAGTCTTATTCACCAATGGTTTCAGCCTAAATTTCGAAAATATTTATATATCTGACTTTTTGTGTGGGAATTATTAGAAAAAAGTTTGTGGACATCCCTGGTCATCGACTGTTTTCGGAAATGTTCCATCCTACTTTCTGGAAAATTTCATATATCTTAGTTTTTGAGAATTAGATATAACCATACAGTTCAATGCTTTTTCAAAGAAAACTTATTTCAGGTACTGAATGAGTGATAAAATGTGATATCTTCAACTGCAAACCCCAAAGGGGTTGTATGTAATTTATATATTTGGGTGATGTCACAGGCATAACTAGAGTATAATGATATATTAAACGTTAAATGTTTCGAAAGAAACAGTTTCAAAAACATATTCGTTATGCTTTATGTATGAAATATTAACCATACGAAATTTCAGAATTTTTTAAGAAAACATTCTGTAAACTTTCACTGTTTACATTCAGATCATCCAAATATTCGGTCCACATATCCCATGATTCTCACCTGAAGAATTCGGGATCTATTTATAATTCAACTAATCAATTCCAGGCGTGTAGAAGGTTCGAAACAGTATGTAGAAAAAAATCGGACGAAATGGTGCCGTTGAGTTATTATTCTAGCAACAGCCCTAATGTGACGAGAGCGGACTCAATGCCAGTTAATTCCTGTATTTACACCCCCTGAAGGCACTTGAATATGAGAAAAACTCTATTTTGTCTAAACAACAAAAATGATGATCACAACTACCTCTTCTCCTCCTCTTTTCAAATCTTTGAATAGCCTAGGAAACCGGAATTGAAAATTGTGTATTTGGTACAGAATTTCTTTAGCTCTACTTTTTTCCAATTAAGACATCCATGTTTAATCCCTAGTGTGAGAATATGATGCTGTTTTCTCCTTCCCATCTAACAAAATATAATTTTAACTTTTCGTGTTTGTCAATAAACTTACACAGGAGAAACATAAGACTATTGAGTGTGAGGAAATCTGAGCACCAATATCATATAAAAATAGTTGAATCCAATGTAGCCGAACATATACCAATACAAAATGGCACACATATGGCGGACAATATGGAAATCATCATGAACGGACCAGATGAAACAAGAAAACATTACTGCTTCAATTGTAAAAACAACTGACAAACTTCTTTCCAATACCCACCGAATAAATGAAATTAACAAGTATGTGAAGTTTCTCGTTTATTTTCAGTAATGAATTCTCTCTTGTTGCTCAAAACGACAAGCCAATGACCTGTGCCGTTTACGATGTACATGACTCTGTTATATTACCTCATTCGAAATGAATCCATATCCCACTCTATACGGGGTGATCCAATGATTCGAACATTTCAGAAATCCGGCGAGTTATTTCTCGTTCATATTGACTTGCTCGTTTTTTTAATGATTTCTTCGAGATTGATGGAAATCTTTCTCGAATACATGGCTTTCGTTATTCCAAATTTCAAAACAAACCTGCCTGAAATACCTTTTGAGTTAACATTATAGTTTATTTTATTATTTGCTTCAGTAGGTATTGAACAAAAAATATTGTATGGGGCATTCTACATTGCTTAATCAAAATTCTAGAGATAAATGAGCTTTTGTTCCTTTATTTTCAGTTATCAGTTGAATTTTTTGCACGCAGTCGGGTTATTTCTAATAATTTGGTTGATTATTAGAAATATATTTATGTCGTTGTCCACTTTTCTGTTCGTTCTTTAGAAACCTCAATGTCTACCTTGGAGTTTTGTCTGCCGCTTATTTCATTGACAATGAGTATTCAGATAAATCAATCAACAAAATTAATAATAATAATAATACTTTATTTTCTAATGACATGGAAAAACATGTATAGAATTTGTCAAAAGTAATTGACTAAAACTTAAGAACTAGGACTAAAACAACTAAGACTAAGACTAACATTTTGAAACTCGCCCAGGGAATGAAAACTAGCTTCTAGTAGGTATTTCCTAAGACAACAGCAACCTTTGCCCAGTCACAGTGGGTGATCTATATAGAAGATTAGTTCTGGAAAATGGTACATGTAAGTCATTTTGCTGTCTTGTATTAATGGAGGGAATTTGTTTATTTGTCCTAAAAGTGGTTAGGTTACAAAATATAAAAACACATACTTCGGAAATATACAAACACGCAAGGCCGTACCCAGTGAAAAATTTCGTGGGAGGGGTTTGGTTCTAAAGTAAATAATGCAAAGTACATTTTAGCGAACTTTATTACACACCATTAAACATACAGATGGAATCAGATTGTACAGTGTGGAAAGTACCACTTTATGGTCGCCAAATCTGTTACTTAGTTGACTTATTAAGTCATCTGAGGTCGGAACAGCAACTTTTATTCGTAAATACTTCTCAGGATCATTAGTTGGAATATTACGAATAGTTTATATTTAGAAAAACTAAGGGTATTTAAGCAAAATTGAAAAATGTGAATTATTCCAGATATATTTTACAGATTTCGGGGGGGGGGGGGCTTTAACCCCCCTAACCCCTCCTCTGGGTACGGCCTTGCAAACACAACTCAACACAAAAATCGACAACTAGTGGTATGAGAAACATCAGCGATACAACGAATCAATTTTTTTTGCGAGATAAATACATCATTAAAACGGGTGGAGCAGCCCCCAGAAACTTATTCCGTCTCTTAGTCGTGATTCGGCCTGAGCATAGTATAACATCAATTGTTTTTCCATCAGAACTGGTCTCATATTTTTGAATAGATAGCTGACAGAGTTAAACTTCGAGATTACTGTTTCGCTGCGTCTTCTCCAGTCAAGACACTCCAATGTATAGGCCTAGAAACCTTACACATGGTACATTTTCCAAAACTTTATTATTAATATTTACATGAATGGTAGGCACTTGTTTTTGCCTTTTATGAAAATGCATTGACTGAGTTTTTTCTGCATTTAGGTGTAGTGAGTTCTTGCAGAACCAGTCATACAGACTAGAAAGAACTTCATTACATCTTTTTCCAAGGAATAGTTATATTTTTCCGAGATAAGTATGGACGTATCGTCCGCATACAACGTGAAATCTGTAGATGGGCTCGCTCTAACGATGTCATTTATGTATTTTGAAAACAAT
The DNA here is from genome assembly GCA_018342105.1 of Gonioctena quinquepunctata. Taxonomy (NCBI): domain Eukaryota; kingdom Metazoa; phylum Arthropoda; class Insecta; order Coleoptera; family Chrysomelidae; genus Gonioctena; species Gonioctena quinquepunctata. Next base: position 7,576 of record JAFIRS010005697.1, on the reverse strand, counting down.
ATTGGGCCCACTACTGATCCTTGAGGACACCTACACTGATGTCAAGATAATCCGAGTTACAGGTAGTCACTGATCACTCAGTCACCCTTGGGAGACTAACGTACTGGCGACGTGCGTATAGATATGATTCTATCTAATCCAGGGCAAGTCCCTGAACGCCAATTTTAATTAATTTATTTGTTAGTATATTATGGTTTACGCAGTCGAACGCCCCAGAAGATCCCAAAAGGGCACTCGCCTGCATCAATCAGATTTGTCAGGTCATAATAAAGAGTGAAGAGCACTGTTTGTCGATTTGTTTGCTTGAAATCCATGCTGGTTATCATTATTATATGATTCTGCTTCAAGTAATGATTCAATCTCTCTTATTCAAATTCAAATATATTTGAAAATATGGAGTTAATAGTTATGGGACGATAATTACTAACCTGCTTTGGATCACCTTTTTTCAGAATTGGAACGACCCTGCCAGTCTTTAGGCAATCGAGAAAATTACCGTTTGAAAACGAAAGGTTGACAGAGGAGATATTATAAAAAAGACAACCTTCTTTAGCAAAAATGCTGGTATATCGTCAAAGCCATAAGAATTCTTATTTTTCAACTTATTTTGTATTAGTTCATATAGTTCCATTTGAGTATAAAGATACAATAAAAACATTGTTTGCGAAAAGTGTGATGGTTCATTAATAGAATCCATAGCAGCACCACACGGTATATTCTCAATGATATCAAGTGGGGCATTTTTTTAAAACAGATTAAAAGAATTAGCAACATCTATGGGGGTTCTCTAGTAGGCTATTTTCATCTGATATCAATGATATATTTTGTTCTTTGATATTTTTGTTTTTTGTGAAATCATTTATTACTTTCCAAGCGCTTTTTGTGGGATTATCGGATATTTCAATTATATTCTGATAATGTTTCTTTCGTGCTGCTTTTGGCACGTTTTTATGATCCTTTTTTTGGTCTTTATAATATTCACGTAATCCAGGGAACGTCCTTGATAGGGCATGTAAGTTTTTTAGGCTTTTAGACGATTGTAGTATATGATTATTTATCCACTTAGTATATCTTTTTGCAGATTGTTTCGTTATTAATGGAAAAAGTACATTAAAGTGAAAGGTAAAAATGTTTATAAAATAAGTAAAAGCTATATTCGTATACAATATACCATACAACTGATTCCAGTACTCAGTCATTTATCGAACTATTTGTGAAATGTTTCGCCCGGTAAGGATTCGGAGCGGCAGCCACATCGCAGTCGATTTCCACAAGAACAGTCCGATTATCTGATACAGTGTTGTCAAATACGCATAAGCCAGCATTGGAGAAATTTACAAAAATATTATCTATAGTTGTAACAGTGTCTCTCGTCACCCTAGTTGGCAATTTGCAAGATTATTTGTAACATTATAAGTAGACAAAACATTTAACAACTTAGTATGATCATTATAGCGAATACCAGTATTAACATTAAAATCGCCACATACAACAATATAGGCATTAGGTTTGTGAATACGATTTAAAATACAATCAAGGTTTTCTAGGAATATGTCCAAATCACCTGATGGCGATCGGTATCAATTTAGCATAGTAAAATGATTATCATAGTAGCAAAATTCCGATTGCTTATCAACACAAAATTATTTCAAGTCGAGATGATTAGTATATTCAATCCCTTTTTTCATCCATATTCTACTCCACCACCCTTTACCTCTGCATTACGAGTATAACTACTTGCTAACATAAAACCTTCAAGACATATTTGACTAACAGAATCTGCAGTTTCCCATAGTTCACATATAATGTAAATATCTTCAAGTTTATTGATCTCTAGAAGAATTTAACAGATTTAATCATTATTAATACTTTGCATATTCAGTAACAATAAATTTGGGTTAAACATTTTTAATACACGCATTTTTTGGCCAGACTGACGGGTCCATTGCTTTTCCAAAATTGTTCTGATAGATCCGAACCTTGAAAGAAGCGTACAGATCAGGATAACGAGATGTCATGCTCTCACAAAGCACTTCCTAAAAGTGAAGTTTTAGGTTTATTTCTCCTATGACAAAAGCCGCTTGAATTTTCATTTTAAAAATGAATTGATATGATCATTAGGCCTTTTTTATACATCTAATTTGAATTTGAAGTTTTTTCTTAGTGTTTTCACCACATTTTTTTTTTCAGGTGGAAACAATTCGGGTGGTGCTCAAGAAGGAACTGGATCTACCCATTATAGAAATGTCCGATGCCAAAGCAAGGTTGGATGGTGGAGATGTACTATTCACAGGTAAATAGTTCCAAAGTTCCACGATTGAGGAATTCGCTATTTTCAGCACAAGAGCATATTAGGTGGATTTCTTCACATAAAAAGAAATTGTGCTAAAAAATACTGCCTGTCAATACCTCAGTTGAGTTCAAAGATAGGTCAAATCGGGCACGCAGTTTCAAGTTTGAAAACAATGCCCAAACTTTTATTTGTATACAAATATTGGCAAATTTTTAAAGCAAGAGCCCGTGAATGCCAGACCTTCCTTATTTTATAAAAGCTGCGGTTTCGTGCTTCTAATATCGGCGACTCATACGTGGTATTCAATACGCTGGTAATGTTTACAGGCGCCTGGACACTGTCTTCTGAATAAGACATGCGTATTAAGTACTATGTAGTGGTCCTGGGCGATGTTTGATTTTGAAATGGTACTGGTTTAGCATTTCTATAAATCTAGTAGCCACTTCTGAGCCACATGATTGTTCTTAATGAGTAACCCCCTTCCATATAGGTATTTGTGGAAGTGATCCCCTGACTATAGCTAGAAGTTCCTTCCTGATGACACAGTAATTCCTTTCGGGCTTAGACATCACCCTGCTAGTATTCGATGACTCTTTTCTCGCCATTTTGCACCTGTGATAACACTGCTCCAAGTGCGGTATTGCTCGTATCTGTGTCCAGTATGAACAGGCCGTTTTGCTGTGGTATGCTTAGATTGGACTTGAACAAAGAGCTGCCTCCAACTTGTAGAAAGCTTTATCACAAGTGATAGACCAGTGACCAAGAGGTATAACGGTAAACTGATACAATCCGCTACCAGTAGTGAATGCAGTATTTTACTTGTCGTCTTCATGATGCCCACTTGCCAATATCCGCTCTTCAGGACCAGCGTTGAAAACCATGATGAGCCTGGAACATCTCCATTTCATTTTTAATGAAGTTATAGCTGACTACTGATGTGTTTTAGACTTCTGTCTCGTATTACAAAAGTGATGATTGTTTGAAAAGATTTAACAGATCCCTTCCACTTTGGATATTTGTTATGTAAGATCTTTCGATAAATAACGTCTGAATATTTTTTGGGGAGGATGTCACGCAGGTAGCTATAGCTGCCTCCGTGGTGACGTTGGTTGTTGCCCTGGAATGCAGGGTCTGCTAACCGAAACCACAAATGTGCGGCTGGCTTCTGTTTGTCGACTCCGTTGAATTGTTGTTTACTACCAAGTGTTGTTTATCCGTACTGATGAGGGCCGAGTGCCCGAAACACCTGTCTACGGTTAACACTTTTTTTTTGAGGGCTATGTCCATTACATTTTTCTATTTTGTTTTTAACAGTCCCCTCGCTATTCTTGCCTTCCATATCAGAATATTGTTTCCATATTTTGGGTTTTTTGAGTTCATTTTTAAAATACCAAAAAAGCAGTAACGTATCGGAGCTAATACCCAAAATCTAAATAACAAGATCTTGCGACGATCGGTCATTCTTAAATTTTTTCAGAGAATCTTCCTTGAAAATGATGTTCAGTGATTTTCGGTTAATTCCTGATAATGGAAACTATTAAAATCTACATCGAGAGTTGATAGGGAGAGTAATTTCAATGCTTGTACTTCTTCAGTATATTTTTTATTTTAATTCGAAACTTATTTTCAGGTCGAGAATTTTTCGTGGGCCTTTCCCAGTGGACCAATGAAGCGGGAGCAAGAGCAGTTGCTGCCTCTTTTCCTGAATATCCTTGTACTCCTATCAAGGTAAACAATTATTCATGAGAAAAGTGTTTTTTCTCGAAACATATGTTACATGTCCTTGAATTTCTAGATGATAACTATAATAAACAAACTACCATGGATGTGCCACATTGTTACATTCAAAGCTGCTCAAAACATTTACAGAACTTTGATGAGTAATGAGGAAAATTAAGAATACATGAACCACATAGTTCTAGTAAATAACTATATAAAAAGTAACATTCCTCACTTTCTTAATTCTTGACCATTAATACTTGTATGTACAATATTTAAATTGCGGAGAAAACATTATCATTACACTGTGGAAATAGTTTTCATTATGTTACAAAATAACGATGCATAACAGCCTTTCTTCAAAGGTTCAGCGAAAAAATTATCATGACATTGTGATAAGTATTTCTAAATAGTTATAATAATTATTAAACATAATGGACTGTGTGCAACGTCAATGAATTATATTGTTTCATAGCTGACCCTACAGACGTCCTGTCCAAATTTCTACATTCCCTAAAAATTTTTTCCTGAAAACAATCGTCCGCGTAGAATTTTTTTTTTCTGTTTTTCTTTGGGTTGTTCCAGGTTATGCTTTTGACTCTGCCCGCTTCCCGTTATATATATATATATATATATATAAATATATATATATAAATATATATATATATATATATAAATATATATATATATATATATATATATATATATATATATATATATATATATATATATATATATATATATATAAATATATATATATAAATATATATATATATATATATATATATATATATATACAGGGTGAGTCAACAGGATTCCCGTGGTTCATTGCTCCTTAATGTATCACTATTTCGATTTCTTATATTTTTTTTGTCAAAGGGACCATCTAAGACCACCTTCCAAAATTATTCTCAATCATACAGGGTGCATCATTGATGCGTGGCTAACCAAAGTTGTTCTTTTTCAAATGAATGAAACACCCAGTATATTTTCATATATTCCAATCGGCTGTTCCATTGGCTGCTCAACAATTTTTTCAATTTTGAATTCTGTTGCGGCGTTGCCGAGTTATTCAGAAGAAATCTATTTTGTAGACTTCTTTTCGAAAAATTACCCATTTCACATTTCGAAATATTTAGTAAAGATAATTGGGAAATCGATGGTCGATATGATGATGTTCATTGAGAATACCAAGAATTTGGTATCAATTATACAGGATATTCGATACAACAACACAAACTTAGCCATTTTCAAACATCGGTATTTTGATTTTTCAAATGGAACACCCTGTATATTTTCATTTTAATCAACTCGTTTTCAATAACTCTACACTTTTCATTCTTCATGTCATGTACCTAAAACTACTCGTTTCCGAGATATTCTACATCCAAAAGATGGATATTTTTCCACAGAAAATATTGACAATGTTCGCCTTTGGTATCATATTTGGAATTAAACTCTGCATAAAAATCATATTTATTCGAATCTAACAGAAAATAACAATAATTAATGCAGCATATGTTCAATGTGCCTGCCATTTTCATCAATACACACTCTCAATCTGTTTCGGAAATTAGTATCCACATGTGCCAGCTTTTCCTCTGAAATTTCCCTGAAAGTAGTGTCAATTCTTGCTTTCATATTTTCAGGAGTTATAGGCGGAGTTTGATAGACAACCCATTTAATGTATCCCCAAAGAAAAAAATCAATTTTTGTAAGGTCCGGTGACCTTGGAGGCCACTGAACTGGCCCTCCTCTACCTATCCATTTTTCACGGAATTCATTATCAATGTATTCCCGCACATCAGTGTGGTAATATGCAGGCGCGCTATCTTATTGCCAATGGAATATCATCTAATAAATTTGATGACTGACTTCGCAGAAATCTTAGATATTTTCTTCCATTGAGATGGCCGTTGAAAAAAAAGGGCCCAATTACACGCCGTCCAATGATACCTTCCCAAACATTCAGTGACCAACGTTGTTGGTGATTAACATATCTAACAAAATGAGGATTTTCAGTTGCATAATAGTGCATATTATGCCGATTCACATGGCCATTGTTGTGAAACGTGGTTTCGTCCGAAAATAGAACATACTCAAAAAACATCAGGTTCTTGGTTGATTTTATCTACACTCCGTTGGCAAAACCGCATTCGCTTTGGAAAATCATTTTCAGTCGGCTCCTGCATTAACTGCATATGATATGGATGGTAATTGCATTTTCTCACCATCCGAGAAACACCACTTTGAGATATTCCCAACTCCCTACTGAAAATACGTGTACTCACATGGGGATTCTCGGTTATACGCAATGCAATATCAAGAGTATTTTCATCATTCGTTACAGGACAAGCACGATCAAACTTTTTGTGAAATACTTTTCCAGTCTCCTCATATCTTGTTTTGAGGTCTCGAAATGCTCACTGGTCTGGATGTTTTCTCTCAGGAAATTTTTGTTCGTATAATCTAGATGCCAGTAAGCAATTGCCATCACTTTCCCTCAAAGCATACACCATTTTAACCATGTACTCTAAATGATAATTCATAATGACACAATATTTTTAACACAACTGGATTGTAGTTTGACAGTTACCTCTATTTACAAATTCCGATAATCATTTTTTCAGCGGTAGTCATGGATAAATAAACTAGAAAAAATAGTTACATTTGAAAATTTCTTTTGCTATGCTAGTTATTCATGAGTTGCCAAGAATACTTTTGAAGATGTAAAAAATAATTGAAACATCATTCAGTATCAGTATTTTCTATGAACAAACATGTAGATAAAAAAATCTATAGAATTGTTGATTTGATATTGACCAATTCCTTTAAACCAGAATATCTCGGAATCGAGTTGTTTTAGGTACATGACATGGAGGAGGAAAAGTGTGGAGTCATTAAAAAGGAGTTGATTTAAATGAAAATATACAGGGTGTTCCATTTGAAAAAATCAAAATATCGAGGTTTGGAAATGGCTAAGTTTGTGTTGTTGTATCGAACATCCTGTACAATTTATTCAAAATTATTGATATTCTCAATGAACATCATCATATCGACCAACGATTTCCCAATTATCTTTACTGAATATTTCAAAATGTGACAAAGGTAATTTTCCGAAAAGAAGTCTACAAAATTGATTTATTTTGAATAACTCGGCAACGCCGCAATAGAATTCAAAATTGAAAAAATCGTTGAGCAGCCAATGGAACACTCGATCGGAATATATGAAAATATACCAGGTGTTTCATTTTGAAAAGAACAACTTTGGTTAGCCACGCATCAATGATGCACCCTGTATGAATGAGAATAATTTTGAAAGGTGGTCTTAAATGGTCCCTTTGACAAAAAAATATAAGAAATCGAAATTGTGATACATTGAGGAGCATTGAACCACGGGAATCCTGTTGACTCACCCTGTATATATTCTTTAGTTTCTTGACCATATATATATTTTCTTCAATTTCCCGGAATAAAGGTTTGATTCAGTCAATTCATATAATTTCTCTTAACTACGTTTTGACATGGTATTTGTCATCTTCAGGTTAAAACACTAAAATTAAA
>JAFIRS010005696.1:0-51159 GCA_018342105.1 Gonioctena quinquepunctata | reverse complement strand
AATCAACACTATCTAGTTCACAACAAATTTCGGATCCTCAATCCCGAGTTGCGGCTAATGTGGCTGACGTGATTCTTTGCCTCAGTGGAAATAATTGTTCTGGACATGGTCCCTCTGTCGAAACGACCTATGAACAAAATGTAAGTTTCGGAAATGAACTGTGTGATATTCCAAAAAACATACATTCTCAGGATGATATTCAGTTGAGGAACGTTTTATTGAATATTTTGACTCGAGCAATCGGAACACTTATTGCGAAGTAACTAATGAAGCTCATATGAATCAGAACGGGAGCGAACGCTTGATTATAAAAAAATCATCGATTGAAACCTCTAATGGAAAAAGGAAGATAACCATGAGGAAATCGAACTCCAAGGACGCACAATAGTTGATATTCAGCATTTTATCGACTTCCTCATTGTAATAGGTAATCATGCTCCCCATTTTGGGTGCTCTCTCAAAAACCTTGAGATAGTAAGAGAAGCAAAAAGAGCAGTAGCTTCTGAAATTACATTCAAATGTAATATGTATATGTCCATGGAGACTCTCAATAACTGTTTCTGATTATGAAGATGTTAAGAAAAGTGCTGTGCTTGGAATAACAAATGGGGTCTGGGTATACACATCTCAATGAATTTCATTCCACAATGAATATACCAACGATGTCTTCCAAAACCTCCTCTAGAATCCAAGAAAATTAAGCTGATCTTTGGGAAGAAACTGCAATGGAAATGCTTTAAATGTACCACCGTCGCTTTGTTGACCGTAGCCTCCAACTTCAATATTGATAAATTTGTAGTTTGCATCAACGAGAGCTTGAAGTACGATGGAAAAAATACCCTTTATAATTAAAATAATCCAGAGTTGTTTGGACAACGCATACGAATATGTTTCCCATCTAGTGCTCCGACGCAGTTAGGAAAATTCCAGATTTCATAAAAATCCGTCGCTATTTGCCAAAAATCTTGTTTAGATGGCATGGGCATATGGATTTTGTATAATGAGTCCCAAACATAATCTGAAATCTCCGAAACAATATTGGCTACTGTGCTTTTCCCCATGCGAAATGAATATGTCAAACTTCTGAATGATATGCCAGTTGAAAAATTTCTGCAACAAAAAATTTTTTGTTCGATGTAATAAGTCGAAAATCCTTATTTTTTTCAGTAACCTTAGGCAAAGCGCAATGGAAACGATTCAGGGAAACTTTCAAAAAGAAACCGACAGAAATGCCAGTGAAGCATTCAGGGGATGGAGTTGAAGACGAAGACGACGAAAAACCAACTTGGCAATATTTTGACTCACTTCTATTTTTAAAAGACCAGTGTGTGCCCCGACATTCAACTGGAAATTTTGATATGTCCAATAGTGAAGAGACTGAAGAGGCATGCGAAGTGAACAGCATGGACGAGGTTGTAAGCGAGATTGATTCAGAGCCTCCTACACCAACGTCGTGCTCATCAACTCCACAACTTCAGCCACTTCAGTACCTCAAAAACAATGTATGCAAAAAACAGCTAAAACAACCGATGCTGTTGGGGAAGCATTACTAAAGGCAGAACAAGAAAAAATTGCATACCTAAAAAGAAAAGAGGAGAATAGGAGCAAAAGAGAAGAAAAGGAAGTGGACGAAGACGAAGCATTTTTTAAGAGCATACTTCCACACGTAAGGGCAATGAACCCAAAACAAAAAATGAGATTTCGCATACAAGTTTTGCAGCTGGTAGACGATAAAATTCCTACACAATCGTCGGGACAGTATGTTCAACAAAGATCTCCATTTTCTCATTATGCTGGAAGTTCCCAAAGTGAAAGTGTCACCCCGGGTAATACTCATGACAGTCGTCAAAGTCAACAAATTTTTTCCCAATCTTTTCGCTCTGCCGGTGCGCAGATGCAAGTTGAGTTGGGCAGTCGCACATATACCTAACCTAACTCCGCTCTGTGTGAAAATCTTGCGTACATTGGACAAACTTCCAAGTCGCAAATTGGAACATAAGTTTCATAGTGAGTTATTTTCGGAAAGTATATTCTGAAAAATATAAGTGCATCTGGATAGTGCATTATAACCCTAGAGACCTTTGGTGCCTAGGAATAGTGCGGGTGTGAGTGGATCAGAGTGGATACACCAGGTGAGTGAAAGTTCGAACTGATTTCAAAGTCGACTTTCACACTACTGGAACTCTGGTCCGACCGCACCGAGTTTTATCAAAAATTCGGCGACGCCCCTTTTAGGCTAGCGAGCCAATCAGAAAGCGATTGTGAGAACAAAACTCCATTCGAAAAATTTCATCGTCAGAGTATACACAAATCTCGTGGAAATATCAAATATATGAAAGTTTCGAATGAAATTCGAATAACTTAGAAATGGAAAAGGACGATAGAAATATTCTCCCTGATGAGGGGATAAAGGATAAACCGCCGGAAAAAACGGCGGCTGATAGCCAGAAGATACAGGTACCTACAGAGGTGAGCAGAGAACAAGAAAGGAAGTCTGAGCAGGGCCATGGCATTGTGAAGTTGCAACTTGAAAATCCGCTGGAAAAAAATTACGTAAGTGGTTTTGAACAAGAAAAAGGGGAAGTGAGCCCGGACACGCCAGAACAATATATGGATTGCTCTTTCAGCACACCAATAAGGCAAGGAAAAGACACAGTACAAGAAAACTGGAGCAAAAGTGATGATATTGAGCAAGTGGAATTACTTGAAAACAATGCAATTTTGGACACAAATATTGAAAATGATAGCGTGCGTGATAGTATAGGAGAGATCAAGCATACCTCAGAGGTCCGTGAGACCGGGTCGCTTGGGTCTAACGCCTCACTTGCACAAGAAATAAGTGACTATGGTCAGTTTGTTGTCCCAAATAATTCACACTCGCCGATCAACGCCAGTTCTGCTGACGAGAGTATACAAGATAATGAATTAATAGACAATTCATTAAATCAAACCATAAGGCCCAATATATACAGTGGGAGGAAAATCTTAACCAAAAATCGAGAAATATTCAGAAGTGAATCCAAGTCCGAAGCCGAAGAGTTAGGTAATAAAGGTCAGTTTAAGATGCCAAATAGACCATTTAGGCGAAGTAGTAGAATCGTTGCCCGGATGCAAGGGACGCATTCAGACTCAGAAATAATGCCCTCTCCAAAAAGGAAGAGGAAAGCTAGTCCGGATGGGAAAAATAAGAATATGAATGAGATCAAAGAATTTTTTATACAGGAAAGCTGAGCTGAAGTGGAAACTTGACATCCCTAGCCGACCAGGCGAGATGGATTGACAATCTCTGCGAATGTGGACAAGTCGCGACTTTGGAACACTGCCTGATCGATGCCGAAGAAAGTCGTTCCTATTTCAAGTGCCTGAGAAATATTGAACTCACGGAAAAAAAAATATGGCCGAAAGCTCATGACCCTGGCAAAATACATAGCAGAAAAGATCGAAATAAACAACAAAACTGGAGATACCAATACAGAGTTCAATAGTGCCTATAACATGGAGGTAGTAAATACTCCAGATCAGGAAAATTTAAAAACCCAAGCTTAGAAGCTGAACCGGAAAGCCCAATATCTGGAGAAGATAAATCCATAGCAGATAAATCAGATGCATTTGCAAAAGAAAGGATGGATAAAAAAGCAGCGGCCGACGCTAAAAAATGGAAAAAGCAAAGCAGGTGGTTCCCACAAACACGGAAACATTCGCAGAAAACATTTCTGAAACAGATCTCAATGAAGCTGGACCCTCCAAAACAGTGGTGGCGACCCCCAAAGACAACAGAAGGAAAAGAGGAAAAGCAAATAGGGAAAATTACACGAACACTGATTATGAATCAGATAGTTCAAAAAGGGACAAGAACAAGGCAAGGACACCAAGAAAAGTTTCAGATGCAGGAACCGGGGCAAGAAAACCCAACCCGGGCAATGAACAAAGGTATAGAATAATATGTGAGGAAATTAGAAAGCATGCAATGAGCAAAGTAACTGATACAAATAGAAAACTTGAGAAGCTCTACGCTACTGCAAATCCTAGTGATGATATACCAATGCGAGTAGTAATGGCCGGCTCGTACGGAGCCGTTAAAAACCATTGGATAAATAAATACACTGAACAAAGGCAGGCTGAACTGGATGCCTGTTCAAGAGTAGTATCCACATACAAATGAAAATCAGGAAATAAAAAACCCTTTTCTGCAAAAAGAACAACAATTCCACTTACCAAAGAAATCAAGAAAACAGAGAGAAAAAAAAAAAAAAGGAAAAATCAGCAATCAAGAGTCAAGCAGATGGAAGAGAGTAATGAAGAAAGTGAATCAACCTCGTTACAAGAAGGCAGAGAAAAAAAAAACAAATAAATAAAAATCAAACAAAACAAACTAAGCAAGAAAGCCAAAGAAATAACCCAAGAGCGATGCCTCCAATAATAGTAGAGGGTGTGCTTAGGTTGGATAAAGAAAACTGCCAAAGATGGAAGGTGGAACATGGACTCGAAAAAAAACATACAAATGAAATACACAGCTAATGAGGATAAAATATATGGTCATCACGGATAGTAGAATCACAGTCGATTACCTGAAAAAAAATGTCCGATCAATAGGACATATCCTGGTAACATGGGAGAAAATGTTTAATAGCAGAAAAATGACGCAATGCCGCCAATGTCAGCGTTGGGGACGAGCGTCTCGGGAGAAAAACAACGACAGGATACTGCGGTTCGTTTTTTTCTGAATTCAAGATTTTTAATCGTTGAAGGTATGCATGCTAAATGTCAATGGAGTTGATGGGAAGTATTCACTTCTCATCAACGTCATACAGACACATTCTATAGATTTCATGCTTCTATCTGAGACTAAACTCCGACAGGAGCATAATTTAAAATTCAGGGGTTTTACTACCATCAGGGCAGACAGACCAGGAGGGGTTAGAGCAGCGGAAGGGGTTGCGATCATAGTTAGGGACACAATCCCTTTCACTGAAAATTCCCTATGCAATATCTCCTTGGAGCATATAGGCATACGGTTAACAGATGGGACATGCATCTTCAGTATCTATAATAGGCCAGAAAATAGATTTTCACCTAGAGATTTGGACAGTCTGCTTAACGTTGGTAATAACGTACTGCTCGCAGGTGATTTCAATGCCAGACTCCGAGAGTGGAATGGCGGTCCAACCAAAACCAGTGTTAACGGTACGACATTGTTGAAACATTCCTCGATCAACAATGTTATGGTTGAAATAAGTCGAACCCCGACACACTACCCTTCAAACGGTCAGTCACCGACGGTTATTGACCTAGTGGTGCAAAAAAATATCACAGACATATCGGAACTTGAAACAATGAATGAATTAACATCGGATCACCTTCCAGTGATCTTTTCACTTATGCCCATATGCACCGTTTTACGCGTAAGCCAAGTTTAACTAAGCTCGCTTAAAATATAAAGCTCGGCTTCAAAACTGTCAATATGCACCGTCGAATATTAAACCAAGCTTGGCTAAGCTGAAAATCGACTTGGCAATACAGCAATTTCAAGAAAGAAGAAGAAACGGCCTAGGCTACTTGTCAATAATTTGTAACCTAAAGAGAAATCGTGTATTTTCTTTTCTACCATGTACGTCGTGATTATTGAAAAAATATGAGTTGCTCTGGGAATAAAATTCGAGTACCAAATTTTACGAACGCCGAAAGGATTCATTTAGTGCAATTAATTGCGCGCAAGTATGCCGTTATATTAGAGGATAAAAAGACAGATCGAACGTCCACGCTACAAAAAGATAAAGCTGAAAAAAAATTAGGACGAAGACATCTTATTGTCTTTTGTAAATAAGAAAACATTGGTGGGTCTTGAAAATCGATTTGACGACGATGCAGAAGAATATCTTATCCAAGTTCAAGATGAACAAGATGAAATTCTTGAATATGTAGAAGACAGAAGTGATGAAGAACCAATACCAGTAAGTGTACGTTTTGTATGTATGTTGAGGTTTTATAAGTAAATGTAAATTGAAGTGTTTACATAATACTGTTTTGTAAGTACTAGTACCTTGATGCACAGCTTCACAAAAGAAACATGTTACAGAAATAAGAGGTGGTGAAAATAATTCTACACCCGGATGATTTTTCCACAAATAATTGGCAGAAGTATACTCCAAAACAATTACAGATGCCTATCAATAGTGTGTTAACTGTTACAGAAAAAAAAGTTGCGAAGATAATAAGGTTCGTTGTTTTTCTATATATCGCACACTGGTACAACTAAAAAAAGGTGATGTTGAGTGAATAATGGCCAGTCACGGATACAGAGGGGGGCAATTACCCTCCCCCCTTATGAAAACTGATGAAGTACTTTTTTTATTTATTTTCCTTTGTTCAGAACAAATTTACTGGAAGATGGGTAAAATCGAACAGAAATTGACCCCTTTTTCGAGTTGTGACGTTATGAAAGCCATTATGCAATACAGTCTAGTGTCAGAGGAGTTACTTGTGTATATAATAAGAGTGCATATTGTTATTTTGAATATTGTAGTAAAATATGATTCTGTGTTATAGTTTATGCTTTGAAAACATTTGAGTGTAGGAGGAAAATAAAGAAATGAAAATCACTAACATTCTAGATTCATGTCCGGCACAAAAAGCTTTGGCACTGTTCTATGCACCCATTATTACCATTTTTTCATTTAATGATAATTTTTTAGACAACAAGAAAAAGTGAAAGTCGAAGACGACCAGCAACTGTAGTCAAAACGTTGACATCTTCCGACATAGCAAAAAAGTATAATTTACTTTTGGACAAAAGACTACAATTGCTAGATGCCCAACATGCTCACATGGAGGAAGAAAATGCTCTTATCATAAAAAAAAGAAAATTGGAAGTTGACTTATTAGAAATGGAAATACTGTCCAAAAACAATAAATAACAATAGTGTAATGTTTATTTATTTATGTATATCTACCTATCACATTTCTTACTCTACACTATGTCAGTACAAAAGAGTAACAAGACAGGTTCAAACAAACAAAATATAACCGCAGCAAACGTGAAATAATATAATAAAATAGTGAAGGCATGAGTTGACATACCACAGCACAGATTTTTAAATATAATAATAGAGAACAAACATTTTTTTTGTTGCCGGCATACATTGTTCAAATAGGTTGTACAGTTTCATAAATTGCAAGTAATTATTTACTATTTTATTTCGGAAATTGTAGTATACATCTTGATGAAGATTTACTGCGGGAATTTGGCCCTGCTGAATAAGGTAGTCCAATTCTTCTGCATATACACCTTCAGGAAGTGGAGGAATCTCTTCATGCATCAGTAATGCAATGTTATGTATAACTGCTGTAGCAACAATTACAGTTAACGAATTTTGTACTGTACATCGTAGTCCGTAACACAATGATGGGAACCTTCGTTTCCATACACCATTTGTTCTCTCTATAGTGTTTCTTGTACGGATATGTGACTCATTATATAGTTGTTCCGGTTGTGTCTGAGGATTTGGAATTGGTGTCAACAAATATGATTTAAGTGGGTATCCACTATCGCCTGAAAAAATAATTAGACACTTTTTAGTATGAGAATTTTGCAGAGTGCTACAATATGGTACTTACCAAGAAGAATGCCATTTCCGAATTCACCAGCCTCAAATCTGGTTCTCAAACGACTATTATTAAAAATTGTGGCATCGTGGACTGACCCTGGCCATCTGGCTACAATATTAGTTATTGTTAAGTCACTATCACATACTAATTGTACATTAATAGAAAAATATAATTTTCGATTTCTATAAACTTTCCCATCTTCTCCACCTGAAAGTGTTAATATTTTACTACTTCCGAACAAATAGTATGTAATGCTCACCTGGTGAACGAATTTTAATGTGAGTGCAATCGACACATCCAATTACACGAGGAAAACGCACTAACTGATAAAATTTGTTTTGACACAATAGTCTTTGTCCTGGAGTAGCTGGCATGGTAATAAATTGATTGCGTAGACTAGCTATCGCCTCTGATACTTTTTATTATTCTCGAAACAGTGCTTTGATCTATATGCATAATGTACCAATGTTTATTTGATGTGCACTACTTGCATAAAACAGGAGTGCTGTTAGCAGTTGATTGATAGGGGACACACTATTGTTCCTACAAAAGGAAAACATTAATATTAAATGAAAATGTCACGTGTGTAACTTTCTTACAAATCATTTTCGTATTCCAAGTTATTCTCTATCAGTTCTAGTAACGATATAGTTGCTGGTTTCGTCAATCTGAACCTCCGAAAAAAACTCAGGTCATCCATATCGTCAATATAATTCGGCCTGACGTTAAGGCGACGTGGAAATCTAAAGTCAATGATGTATAATATATCAACATCATCTTCTATAAATATTTCATCCTCCAGTTCCATTTTTTGCTTGTAAACAATACCTATACAATAAACTCAATAAAAAGTAGGGTTATCATTGCTATAAGCTGAGCTTAGCGTTTTAAGCCGCCAACGTTGATGGTTCAACTATAAGCGAGCTTAACGGCCATTGAGCCGGCTTAAACCCTAAGCTAGGCTTATCTATATACGGTGCATATGGGCATTAGAAACAAATATAAACAGAAAATTGAGCAAATAAAATATGATTATGGCTCAACTAACTGGAAAGATTATAAAAAATCTGGACGCCATTCTGCTCAAGAATCTGCCAAGGAAGTCGCTGGTGCAATTAGTACACATAATTAATGCAGTCATTAAGTACCAAAGTTACCCAGACTGTCTGAAAAAGGCTGTCGTAATCCCAATTCATAAAACGGGGGAAAATAAAGTTTACTTGAAAGCTACAGACCAATATCACTCCTGAGCGTTGTTGCCAAGGTGATAGATAAAATTCTTCTGAAGCGTGTTGCAAGTATGGAGGAAAAGCTTAAACTCATCCCGCCTGAGCAATTCGGGTTTATGGATGGACATTCTACAACCTCCCAAGTGGCCCGAGTTGTCCACGGGGTGAGAGAAGCTTTCCACCGAAAGCAAAACACAGTTATGGTCCTATTGGACACGCAAAAAGCATTTGATACCGTCTGGGTAGAAGGGCTTATTGTTAAAATGTTAGAGGCAGGCATGCCTTTGTACTTGGTCAAAATCTTGAATTTGTATCCAACAAATAGATCATTTATCACGAAAGTAAATAATTCAAGGTCGGCGGAGTATTCAGTCGAGACAGGTATCCCGCAAGGGTCCTCCCTGTCGCCGATTTTGTATTCGCTATATACGCATGATTTCCCGACCTTCGCTCGCGCGAATGTTGCCATGTATGCAGATGATACCGCATTTTATGCGCATTCGTTCGCGAGTACAGTGGCTGCTCCAAATATTTTTGGATCGGATGGTTGTGCCATATATGGATAATAACAAAATCAAGATAAATCCAAATGAAACCGAGGTAATTAATTTCTCGACAAAATTCACAAATGTGAAGATCTTCGAGAAATTAAGGGTGAAAAATAGCGAGGTCGACGAGAAGGGCACGGCGCGATATCTGGGAGAAGTGCTGGACAAGCGTCTGACACTGCACAAGCACATAACGCTAGCACTTCAGAGGGGGTCGGCTGCAATCAGACGAACCTACCCTCTCATTGCTAGAAAATCAAAACTTTCGTTACAAAATGAAATATTATTATACAAACAAATAATCAGGCCGGCAGTGACATACGCTTGCCCGGTGTTCTGCAGTCTCCCCAAGTATCAGATCACGAGATTGGAGAAGCTGCAGAACAAAGTACTTCGTATCATCACAAATAGTGATCGATACATCCGACTGAATGATCTGCACGAGCTTGCGGAAGTAGAAACTCTCACAGAATATATTCGAAAAATTTCCAACAAATTTTTCGAATATCACATCCAAAATAGTGAACTCACAAAACATATAACTGACATAAGAGCACAAGATGAACACCGTAAACACGGTCTGATACATCGAAATACTGATATTTTCGAACAAGAAAGGCAGTAGTTCCAAATAAACAGCCTATATTAAAATAATATCAAAATCTCGTTTCAAATAATTAAAACATCCAGTATACGAAGTTTCGCACACAAACACGTATAAAAACCACTCAGGTAAAAAAATTCCTAAAAAGCATACGAGATCACTTCGATAAATCGTAAAAGTAAATCTATTTTAAAATAACTAGGTCAATAGTTCATTAACCTGGAAAAATCAGCTGTTCGAACGAATGGTATGACCATCGAACTGGAAAATAGCAAAGCAAGTTCAAAAGCGAGATGCAGACAACTACCTCTGGGCTTGCTGCCGTGGCGCAGTTGACCCTGTGTCGGACAAAAATAAACAGGAATACGTATACGAAAATTATCACTAATTTCGAGGAAGTTACTGAGGTTATCAAAAGACTTCCAAAAAACAAAGCCCCTGGCTATGATAAATTGGACGTCATTTTGCTCAAGAATCTGCCAAGAAAATCACAGGTGCAATTAATACATATAATTAATGCAGTTATTAAGTACCAAAGTTATCCAGACTGCCTAAAAAAGGCGGTCGTTATCCCAATACACAAAGCGGGGAAAAATAAAGGGTCTCTAGAAAGCTATAGGCCAATATCTCTTCTGAGCGTTGTCGCCAAGGTGATAGACAAAATTCTCCTGAAGCGTATTGCAAGTATGGAGGAGAAGCTGAAACTCATCCCGCCTGAGCAATTCGGGTTTAGGGGTGGCCATTCAACCACTTCGCAAGTGGCCCGAGTTGTCCACGGGGTGAGAGAAGCTTACCACCGAAAGCAAAACACAGTTATGGTCCTGTTGGACACGCAAAAAGCCTTTGATACCGTCTGGGTAAAAGGGCTGATCGTTAAAATGTACGAGGCAGGCATGCCTTTGTATTTGGTAAAGATCCTAAATTCCTACCTAACCAATAGAACGTTCAAAACGAGAGTAAACAATGCAAGTTCGGCAGAGTATTCGATCGGAGCAGGTATCCCGCAAGGGTCCTCCCTGTCGCCGATTTTGTATTCTTTATATACGTACGATTTCCCGACCTTCGCTCGCACGAATGTTGCCATGTATGCGGATGATACCGCATTATATGCACATTCGTTTGCGAGTGCAGTGGCTACCAAACAGCTCCAAATTCATTTGGATCGGATGGTCGTGCCGTATATGGAGAAAAACAAAATCAAGATCAATCCAAATAAAACCATGGTAATTAATTTCTCGAAGAAATTCACGAACGTGAAGATCTCCGAGAAATTAAGGTGGAAAAACGACAAGGTCGACGAGAACGACTCTGCGAGATACCTGGGAGTCGAGCTGGACAAGCGTCTGACACTGCATAAGCATATAACCCTGGCACTCCAGAGGGGGTCGGCTGCAATCAAACGCACCTACCCCCTCATTGCAAGGAATTCTAAGCTATCCTTGGAAAACAAAATGTTACTTTACAAACAAATTATTAGGCCAGCAGTGACGTACGCTTGCCCGGTGTTCTGCAGTCTCCCCAAATACCAGTTTACGAGGTTGGAGAGGCTGCAGAACAAGGTACTTCGTATCATCACAAACAGTGATAGATACATCCGGTTCAATGATCTGCATGAACTTGCCGACATTGAAACTCTTACGGAATACATCCGGAAAATTTCAAATAAATTCTTCAACTAGCATATACGGCACAGCGAACTAACAAAGCATATCACAGATATCAGAATCTTCGATGAACACCGTAAACACGGTGTAATCCATCGTTGTACAGATATATTCCATCAGGAAAGGAACCAGCCCTGATAAAGATTAATAGTAGTTTATAAGACCATTAATCTAAGCATTTCACGCGGAAAAACTCAAGCTGCCCAAATTGCTGTGTACTAAGTCTAACCAGTAACAAGCACAAAAACTGCAATTTTCCAAAATAGCAAAATTTTAGAGTTTTTAATATCACTGGAATACAAAACACTCGGTATACTAAGTTCTAACACTGACATAAACGCAAAATCTCATTCTGGCTAAAATCCCCCAAAAGAACGCAATTCTGCAAATAGTAAAAGACGTAAATATCAACCTATTCACGAAAGAAACTAGGTCATAAGTGGAATAACCCCAGAAAACAGCTGATCGAACGCTGTCCTGAGCATCAAAAATGACCCACGTCACAAGCTTATAGGCGAGAAACGTGTCACTCCCTTTGGGCTTGCTGCCGTGGTGCAGTCGATTCAGCGTCGAATATGTCTCGGCGACGTATTTGACCGTTCCGAGTGGCCTGGGTTCAAATCCGGCCACCAGCCTGGATTTTTTTTTATTTTTGATAAAAATTTTCATGCAAATTTTGGTCAAAAATCCCATAATGGGCAAGAACAAACAATATCTGCGGAATAAATCGCGAGAAGCCACAACATCTAAAACCGGTTTTTTGTCCTTAACCTTTTCCGGTAAACACACTCATTAATTTAACAATCAAGTGAACAAAATGAAATGCAATGATCGTAAAACCGACCCCTAAACAATTCTCGCATTAACAATGGTAGGAGGCGAGAGAAATCCCTCTTCATATTTCAAAACCTACCCTAAGATTTACCCAACCTGAGCCCAACACCAGGCAGGACATCCCCTTCGCCTACCACCCAGGAATGGCAAGCTGGATGCCCACACACCCTATTGGAAATAGGAAGAAGTGTACATATAGTTTATAAGTTGTAAATAGTAGAATAGGTTATGTAAACGACAAAAATTGAATAAAACTCTTTTGTATTGTATTGTGTCGGACACGTCTGTGTGACGTACCGGACCGTTTCAAGTGGCCGGGGTTCGCCTCCGGCCACCGGCTAGTATTTTTTCATTTTTTTAATGAAAAATATTGAAAATAATTGTACATAGAATACCTCCAGGGACAAAACGGATAATTTTACCCTTGGGAATATCACACTATAGCAGAAATATCATTGTTAAACCGGTTTTTTGCAGAAAGCCTTTTCCGGTAAAATATTCATTATTTTGAGAAAATCTAAGCGAAACGCCCATGACATTGACCGTGAAAATACCATCCTTACAAAATTTTCGTATTAACGCAAGTGGAGACGAAAGCGGTATGTTAAGTTGTTATGATTCAATACTGCAAAAAAATCCGTTCAAATCCCATGATATTACTGTAATAAAAGTAAAATGCCGAATTCACTTACTGAGAAATTATAATCCTATAATCCTCAGGAAAGAAATTAAGGTAATATTTTTTCAAACTAAAATGTTATTTTTGCATGTCTTTCGAAATACCCCATCAACCTCATTATTCGAAGGAATATTTTTATGAAATCGGTATTTTATGTAAGCGATTCCTAATGATCAATTGATAGATTCATGAAATTTAAGCTCGCGTGGAAATGTATCGAAATTCAAATTGCATTTTGCAGTGATTTCATGTCCTACTCTTTTATTATTTGGATATTGTCGAAAAGAGAAAACATCATACATGATCACTGTGATTCGTAGATTTTTTTTTATAACTATCCTTTTTTTGTTATAGAAAAATTTGATGCGATTCAGATATGCAATTACTGAAGCCATCAAATACAGTAAAAATGAAGAAGTTCCTTCAGTTGGAAAAGTTGAGAATTTGAGGAAAGACATTTCAAACATCCCAAAACACATTTTGGGAGACCATACAAAATGTTCGAAATACTTCTGTCGAAAAGAAACTGTGGACACAACAACTGTAGCCGATATGAAATTGACTCGTAAGTTATCCAATGCTTGCCATAATATATTTGACATAGTATTCTGGGTATTATAACTCTATAACACAATTGAAAAAAATCTTAAGTTCTCTTCGAAAAGTTATTGCGCTCACCCAACAATTCTTCTTAAAGGAAAAAGCATTCAATTTGTCCGTAACTTGCTTTTCTATAATAATTTATCTATCGAAAATATTTGAAAATTCACTTATCTGTTTCCTGGTTGACGTTTCGAGGACTGTATTAGTCTCCGTCTTCAAATCCCTATGTGAAATGAATGAAATATTATAAATTCTTAGCTTTTCTGCAATTATCTACTATGCCATCTTTTTGCACATTGAACATATCGAGTAATGGAATTTTCTGTATTTTCAGCTCTATATGACAAACTAATGGAGTTTGAAAGATACCTCGCAAATCATTCGAAAAGCTTGATATACGATGTAGACAACAATTGTGCAGAACAGTTCAACAGTGTAATCGCTAGACACTCTGGGGGAAAAAGTGTTAATTATGTCATGAAGAGATCTTACCAAACTCGTTGTTTTGCGTCTGTGGTTGCCCTAAATTCAAAAAAGGAATTGAGCAATCTCAAAATGAAGTATGGTCGGTTGAACGATCCCTTCGTGTTGAAATATGAGTTCACAAAACAAAAACAAAATGATTCAAGCGATCTCCAAACGAAAAATTAAACAAAAAACAACGGGAACACTGTATTGAATTATAATAACTGCTATCTACGGTGAGCATTGTACAAAACCAGATATGGATGACGCTTCTTTTGTCATGGCGGAAGGAGATTTTTTGTTGGAGAGGAAAAAAAATTGAGATACTGATACGAGATCAGGCTGATTCTGCTCTATGGCATAGTGAAAGACGAAAACGTGTTACTGCCTCAAAATTCCAAGAGATTTGTGGAAAGAGAAAAACGTCTTCAGTGAAAAATTTGGTTAAATCCATTGTTCATCCCAAACCAGACAAGCAAAAAGAATATATATCAGACTATCAGAAAGAGGCAGATAATAATCAAATAAAAGAAGCTATGGACTGCCAGACAACGCCATGCATAGCTGAAGGTGTAGCGCAAGTATATCAGGAGCAGACAGAAAGATCTAGAGAGGAAAACCACATGGAAAAGGAGGAACAAACCAAACCATCCCCGAAGCCAATAGTACGGGGGCTTCCAGGCTCTGACATTCCACTGCCAGGTCCACTCAAGGAGCTCTCCAACATGTTTAAGGAAGCAAAGCAAAATTTGCTTGAGATGAATCAAGCGCTTATCGAACAACGTGCTATAGAAGCCAAACTTAAGAACAAGAGGAAGCTTCCTAGAAGAAAGAGCATGGATGACAAAGAACCCATAGAAAGGGAAATAATAAACATTAAAACTACAAATAAAAAAGGGACAGTAATCCTACAAGCTGAACCAACGACCCCGGAGATGAGCGAGGGGGAAAGAATGATTGAAAGGAAGGCTAAAAGTACTATGGGCACTTTATATAAAAATAGAGAGATAGAAAATGACACCTCAGATACAGATAACAACTACCAGTATTATGAGGAAAAACTAGATGAGCTCATGAACAAAGTGAGAGAAGAGGCAAATCAACATGTTGAAACCCACCTAGACTATTACACAACTTACAATGCTGAAGTCGAGGAGATTAACTATAATATGATAAGAAACATGTGTAGAGAGAAACTGTACGAAGGATACGAGATACATTATAGAAAAAAGTACAAGGCCGAAATCCAAAGACTAACTGAGCGTCTCGAACGTCATACGAAGCACTCAGAGTTTTCTAGAAAGAATAAAAAAGTGGAGCTCAAAGATCCCGAACATAAGCCAATGGAGTTGGACCTTAGAGAAAAACACTTCCCACCCCTATGACAACGGGTGGAAAGTATTCAAAGAACCCAAAGCATCGACATCTAAGGGTATACAAACACAGAGCAATACAGTGGAAACAAGCAATATGTTCGGCGTACTTAGTGCTTCGGACTCGGAAGTAGAAAAGGACTTGGCAGAAGAACTAGTACAAGAAAGGGATGTATCGGAAGAACATTCGCAGGAAATTGTACGAACAATTACGAATAAAAACAAAAAATCTACACCCCAGCTCGCTGGCAATACAGATAAAAAGATTCCCCCCATTGTGGTGGAGGGACGAGCGCCAATTACCAAAAGAATGGCTGAAATTCTCAAAGGACAACTCAAAGGACAATATCGACTAGAATACAAACCGAGATCTACTTTGATCTATACAGCCAACGCGGAGGATCACGCGTTAATGAGAAGAGTTCTCTTGGAAACAGGGTCGCAATTCCACACGTACACACTTGAAGAGGAAAAAACACATGCCTTCGTTATCAAAGGACTTGAATCAGAGCCTACTCCAGAGGAACTGGAAGAAGCCCTAAAAGACGAGCATCAGTTGAAAGTAATTAAAGTATATAAAATGAGGGCAATACGTAACCTTTATCTGGTAGTACTTACGAAGGATTATGTCCTCAGCTGGCTTCAAGGACACGTAAAACATGTTCTTAATACAATAATTCAATGGGAAATGCGGAAGAACGACCGACTAATCGTGCAATGCCACCATTGTCAGATGTGGGGGCACGCCACATCCCAATGCAATAGAATCTCTAGATGCCTCAAATGTGCAGGTGAACATTTAACTAGTAGCTGTAACAAACCATATAGCGTACCCCCTACATGTGCAAATTGTGCAGAAAAAACCCTGAAAAGCATTAACTGCAGAAATAAGGAAGAGGAAACAAATCGAAGAAAGGAAAGCTCTATCAAACAAGGGAAACAGAAGCGAATTTTTACCGCTCCCTACCTAAGAAAAGGCCTGGAACAACCCTAACCAAAATCAAAGCCTCAGGAATACTCAACAGCCGAGAAATGAAGAAAGGAGAATCCAACCCACTCAAGGCTCTCCTTCTATCCCTGAAAACCCACCACAGGTAGTATCTGGGGTAACGGGCGGGATCTCTGAGAATAGTGGTTTTAGCTTTGAAGATATAACCAATAGAATTAAAAAAGTAAATAGTCTAATTGACCTACCAAAAATGGTCAAAAGACTGGATTCATTGATTAATGATATCACTAATGCTAGAGGAGATGAGGAGCAATTTATTGCCCTCATCAGGTATACTATAGGTGGTTGTGGCAATCTTCAATGCCAATACAGGCATGTATGCTCAACATAGATGGAGTCGGCAATAAGTATTCTCTTCTTGTCGACTTCATCAACACGCATAACGTGGATTTAATGTTTCTGTCCGAAACCAAGCTCCGGCAGGGACTTGATTTTAGATTGAAGGGATTTACTATTATTAGGGCAGACAGGCCAAACGCGTTTAGGGCGGGTGGTGTCGCAATCGCGATAAGAAATGGTATACCATACACGCAGCTGCCACCCAGGCAGACCTCCATCGAACATGTTGGAATAAGCCTTGTGGATGGCACCTGCGTATATGCCATATACAACCAGCCGAGAAACAAATTTACTGGGCTGGATTTGGATAATTTGCTGGACTCAGGCACAAAGGTACTTCTGGTTGGGGACTTTAATGCCAGGCGGTACCCGAGTGGAATTGCACCACACAACCAAATACCAACGGTTCCACCTTGTGGGAATACTCGGTGAATAATAATATTATAATTGAACGTGGGGGATAACTCGCTGTGGCGCATGGCGAAGCGTATAAAGAAAAAATACGAGCCAATGCCAGCCATAGCGAGGGATCAAACACGAGCCATGACCGACCCCTAAAAAGCAAAAATGTTTGCCGAGTATTTCAGCGAGGTGCATGTCACAGACCCGGATACAACGCAAGAACAAGAGAATGACACTCGAATAGCTAGCGAAATTAGAAATTCGCCGTCAGTACAAATAAAACACAGAACATTGTCAAAACTTATTACGATTTACGAAGAATTGAATGACATAATTAGGAGATTGCCTAGCAATAAAGCTCCATTTCCAATGGACACTAACTGCATATTGGTACAAGGGTAGACAGCTACCGCCCTATATCCGTTGCCAAAGTAATAGATAAAATTCTACTCAAGCGCTTTGCAAAACTCGAAGAAAGGATGAAACTCATCCCAGAGGAACAATTTGGGTTTAGGAAAGGAAGATCCACAACCTCACAAATAGCCCGAATTGTCCATGGGGTGAAGGAGTCCTTCTGCGAAAAACAAAGTACTGTCATGGTCCTGCTGGACATGAGAAAGGCCTTCGACACGGTGTGGACAGAAGGTTTTATCGCGAAAATGCACAGAGCAAATATGCCTGTATACATGGTGAGAATCCTCCAAACATATCTCTCTGAACGGAGTTTTAGGGTGAGGGTAGAACAGACGAAATCGGAAGAGCATCTGGTGGGAGCAGGTGTCCCACAGGGCTCGTGCTTGTCGCCGCACCTGTATTCTCTTTATACGTGCGACTTCCCTATGTCCGCTCGCACGAATGTGGCAATATATGCTGACGACACAGCAATTTTTGCGCATTCGTTTGCGAGCAAGGTGGCAGCACGCCAGATAGAAATTCATCTAAATAGGGAAGTCGTACCGTATTTAGAGAGAAACAAAATTACACTCAATGCAGACAAAACGGAGGTCATCAACTTCACTGGAAAAAAACTGAATAATAAAATCTTTAGGAAAATAAAAATTAAAGATGTCATGATAGACGAGTCCGAGTCCGTGAGGTACCTGGGAGTACAGCTGGACAGGCGTCTAACATTGCATAAACATATAAATCTGGCAATACAGAGGACGTCCGCTGAAATCAAGCGGACGTACCCTATGATTGCCAGAAACTCAAACTTATTCTTAGAAAATAAACTTTTGATCTATAAGCAAATTATAAGACCAGCAATGTTATACACATGTCCGGTGTTCTACACCCTCCCCAAGACAACTTTGTTGAAACTGGAGAGGATGCAGAATAAGGTGCTTCGTATCGTCACGAATAGTGATCGATACATCCGGCTGGATGCTCTCCGAGAAATAGCAAACGTAACAACAATCAAAGAATATGTAAAACAACTAGCGTATAAATTTTACAAATACTTCATTCCTAAGAGTCCGTTGACGAGAGGAATAACGAGCATTTGAGCATGTCACAATGCCCCTAGAATACACGGTGGCCTAATATACCAAGCCACGGATTTATTTCACGAAAGACCTTGAAAGGTCGTAAAAAGTAAACAAGGTACACACTAGCACTCCGTAAGGAATACATTCAATTTCTGAAAACCAGTTTTTTTATTCACTTTTTCTGGCAGAGACAAGCAAAACGTAAGTACACAACGAAAATGATATAGCCCCTAAGAATTTTCTAAAAACACAAACACAAACAGATAACTAGCGCATAGACGTATGTAGGAGGCGCTAAAAGAGCAGCTAAAACATAGCGCTCAAAACAATTGTGTCAAAGGGTAATAATGGGTCTACCCGCCACCTCCAGCGGGGGTGGCCCCCACTGTTCTCAGAGAGCCTGTGCGGGACACTTGATACAGGACCAGTGCCTCCACCGCATGGCAACATGTGGTGGTAGACATCGGATCCCCTCTTTTCCTAAACCCCGTCCTATACCCAATATCCCTGCCTTCGCATTCGGGAGAAGTGAATGTGCATATATTGTATATAATGATGTATATATTAACCGGAGACTGTTACCAAAGCTTGTAGCGATATATTAATAGTGAATAAAGCCTTTTTGATTTTGATTTTGGGTTCGAATCCGTGCAGGGACAGAATAAAGAAAAAAAATTTTTGTTCGTTTTATTTTCTTTCCAGGTTGGCAAGTAGGTAATATACCCTAATAAGAATTATTTTAAGTTGGTTTTTTTCATTTATTTTCCAATAATAACATTGAGTACACCAAAAACAGATAAATCCACAGGAACTGAATTTTTTAACTAAATACAATTGAAACGCTCGCATAAGCAACGCAGGAGGTGGGCAATAAGAATGAATGTTGGAAAACTAAAAATCTAGCATGTGCCAAAGCCTACTTGTCAACATCAGCAAGGATGGCCCTTTTAACCCTTAATTAAGGGCAAAAGAGGTCGTCGGGTTTCCTCCCCAAGCATCCCAAAGGCTACAAATTCCCGCTCTTCCCTATTCCCAAGAGAAGAACTTGAACAATTTGTATATATAAAATAGTTGTACATATTAGATTTAAGTTGGAATGTAACATAGAAAGATGAATAAACATTTTAAATTGAATTGAATTGTGCCGGACACGTCTGTGTGACGTATCGGACCGTTTCAAGTGGCCGGGGTTCGCCTCCGGCCACCGGCTTGTATTTTTTCATTTTTTTAATGAAAAATATTGAAAATAATTGTACATAGAACACCTCTAGGGACAAAACGGATAATTTTACCTTTGGGAATATCACACTATAGCAGAAATATCATTGTTAAACCGGTTTTTTGCAGAAAGCCTTTTCCGGTAAAATATTCATTAATTTGAGAAAATCTAAGCGAAACGCCCATGACATTGACCGTGAAAATACCATCCTTACAAAATTTTCGTATTAACGCAAGTGGAGACGAAAGCGGTATGTTAAGTTGTTATGATTCAATACTGCAAAAAAATCCGTACAAATCCCATGATATTACTGTAATAAAAGTAAAATGCCGAATTCACTTACTGAGAAATTATAATCCTATAATCCTTAGGAAAGAAATTAAGGTGATATTTTTTCAAACTAAAATGTTATTTTTGCATGTCTTTCGAAATACCCCATCAACCTCATTATTCGAAGGAATATTTTTATGAAATCGGTATTTTATGTAAGCGATTCCTAATGATCAATTGATAGATTCATGAAATTTAAGCTCGCGTGAAAATGTATCGAAATTCAAATTGCATTTTGCAGTGATTTCATGTCCTACTCTTTTATTATTTGGATATGGTCGAAAAGAGAAAACATAAAACTATCTAGAGTAATTCCTTGAATATTCGATTTTTTCTAAATTTTTTTATGTTATCAGAGCTCCATACATGATCACTGTGATTCGTAGATTTTTTTTTTATAACTATCCTTTTTTTGTTATAGACAAATTTGATGCGATTTAGATATGCAATTACTGAAGCCATGAGCAGTTCGGATGCAATTTCAGTTGCTAGGACAAGTTCTGAAGTATGTACAAACTCCGTAATACTGTGCGGTTTTGAATTATCCCCCCACCACAAGCTATCAATTGAAAATGAAGCTAGCGATTCAAAAAAAAATTACTGTGACATACTCTATAATATAACTTCAGTAGAACTTAACTCACTTTTTGCAGTTTCTACGATTATTTTTCGATTAAGCGTTTGTGATTCCGAAAAAAATTCCTCCGCCGATGCCCATAAATTAATATCCAACCATTTTATTTTTGTTTCCTTTCACCCTATTAAAACACTCGCATTAAAATTTATAGTTTTTTGAATTTGAATGTTATTCAGATTATTCAAGAAACGGTGCTAGAAGGAAATATTGATGGAGATAACTTACCTATCTTGGCGGTAAATCAATGTGATGACGAATCTGAACTTGATTCTGAACAGGAACGAATTGCTAACGAAATGGAGGAATTCATAGATTTCGAGAGTTCTGGCTCTGAATATATCCCGCCATCATCCAGTTCTGATAGAATGAGCAGTTCAGATGCTAGGACAAGTTCTGAAGTATGTATAAACGTGATACTGTGCTGTTTAAAATTATTCTCCCACCACCAGCTATCAATTAATTATAAACCTTGCGATAAAAAAAAAGAATACACTACAATTCACCCCTAGTAGAAGTTCACTCACTTTTTGCAGTTTCTAAGAAAATTTTCTGTTCAAGTTTGAACGTTTATGATTCCAAAAAAGTGCCTCCACCGATGCCCATAAATTAATATCCAACCCTTTTATTCTTGTTTCGTTTCACCCTGTTAAAACACTCGCGGTTGAATTTGTATTTTTTTTTTACTTTGAATTCGAATTCTCATTCAGATTATTCAAGAAACGGTGCTAGAAGGAAATATTGGATGGGATAATTCAAGTGAAGCATTATTACCACTTGCACCACAAGTAGTAGTACCACCTTCTTGGCAAGTATTTTTCGGCGAATGTAAATCAGTTTATGTTTTCCTGATTTGTAAATACGATTTAACAATGATCAATCTGTATACTAGGCAAAAACGATATTTTCCCGACAAGCATGGAAATTACATTTTCTTGTGCGAGACTTCCATTGACCGAAAAAGCAAACAGTTTGGTCAAGCAGTTGAGTATGGTATAAGTGTTAGTCAGGAAAAATTGTTTTTCTATAAGCGTGTACAAAATAGATTCGTAATTGGGAAAGTTGTCAATGATTTTCGTATTTCAAAATATATAATTTTATTATTTATGTAGTAATTATTCAAGATATAATACTTATTTGCGCTTTTCAAACAGATAGCAGAAATGGTTGGATGCTTTTGTTTGAGAGTGGCTGGATTTCCTGATTTGGTGACATAATGATTTAGCAGATTTCAATATGTTGGTAATATCCACAAAGCTGTTTCAGCTGCAATCGGGAATGGAATGATCACACTGGATTTTTCACGATGAATACTCAACGAAATTTCCTTACTAGTGAATGAAAATTTAATTTTTCACACGTTTGTATATTTTTTCACATAATTGTTAACAAAATAGCAACATTGAAGCTCTATGAGCTTGTCATAGAATCAAAGTTGTCATCTGAAAATATGATAGATAGTTTTCAAATTACGACACGATAATGGATTTTCATGGCATGATTTCCTTTTTGAATTCATATAACTTAGTTTTCAACATAGTTGCATGCTCATATTGTTAATAGTGGGCGCAAAAAGCCTTGAAACGATCTGAGAATTTTTTTTTTTATCGAAAAATTTTTCATTCAAAAAATTTTTCATTCGAAAATATTTACTGAAGCGAGATTTCTCTAAGCTAATTTGGCTCGATTCGTTCCCAAGTCTAAACCGTGCACGGGTAGTCGTGTGGCGAACGCACCAATTAGAGGGCGACGCCGAGAGGGGCGGAGCCTAGTAGCGTTTTCCGTACTCGACAGAAGTCGGTCTGGTCTGTCTGGGATCCGTGGAGACGTCAGTTTATCCAAATGTTCAAGTGACAGATATCTGACATTTAAACTTTCATCGCATATTACTGGATAACTCGTACAAACGTTAGCTTTGTCACCATCAGCTGTGTGGGGACCCAGAGTTCCCAACGAGCTACACCCAACCACCCGAATAGCGCCCTCCGACAAAAAAGTCGCCGAGGGGAGCCCCAGGCTCCAAAAAGACGCCCCCAAGAACTGCTTCCTTGTATGTAATTCCGTGTAAATCACTTTTACCCCTCGATCTCTTATAGTGCTCTGAAGACGTCAAAGACAGGTGAGAGCCTTTGTTGTAATTTTTGAGTTGTTGTTGAGTTTGTTTAGTTGTAATCCTTTCTTTTATTGATTTTCTTTGTTTTGACTATGAATGAAGACGTAGTCAATGGGCAACCGCCCGGAACTCCGGATCAGGAACGATTGGTCGCTCTTGACTCGGAGGTTCGTAACAACATTAATCAGTATGTTCACCTTCCGTGCATACAGTCATTTTTCCATGAGCAAATTAATGCTCAATTCATTCAGATGCAAACCCAAATTAACTCCCTTCAGGAGCAATTAAATGCCAAAGAGGCATTCTATGTTAAACAAATTAATGATTTGAAACTCCAAATAACCCCAGATCCAAGTGTAAATGGCCCAGCTGTCCTTCCTCCTGCTCCTTCTAAACCAGTTCCAAATTCCAATGGTGGACCTCCAACTAAGCGAGGTAGGCGATTCGCAAATGTTTCAGTCGAAATGAGTGATGGCACCACTTATACAAAAACTTATTCCCGCGACAATTCTCAACAGAGTGTTAAGTCTTCAGAGACTGCAACGCTTGAGAGAGAGAGTAACCCTAACTCTCTCCGAATTAATGTTCCTATTAACAATAAATTCGCCATATTAGACAATCTTGAGCCTCAAGCAGGCCCATCTGAACCCTCAGGTTCCCAAGCTAAGGGTCCTAGTACCAACCCTCAGGCAGATAATCTCAATGATATAGACATGGAGTCAAATAATAAAAATCCCGCTACCTTCGCCAAAAATATAAATACAAATCAAAGTGCTGAAAAAAAACTCTAGGGTACCCCCCATCACGCTGAGAGATAAATCCAAATGGACTACTCTCACTAAGCTCATGAGTGATAATGACATTCGTCCAATTAAATCCTTCAACATAGTTGATGGGATCAGCATTCACCTAGATAGCCCGATTGCATATAGGAAACTCCATAATCTCATGAAAGATAACCAAATTTCAACATCATGTATATACCTTGCAAGAAGACAAACCCTTAAGGGTTGTTTTCAGGCACGTTCCCACAGAGTTTTCGGATTCGGACATCGGGGACGATCTTCGTGACCAAGGTTACGATATCGAATCCGTTGCCAGAATGCGAAAACCGGACAAGTCGGCAATGCCGATGGTCCTGGTAACGTGCCAAAGAGAACAAAAATCTATTTTCGATGTTTACGAAATTCTTAATATCAGGGTCAAGGCAGAACCTCAAAGACCGAGGGCTGCTGTTGGCCAATGTCACCGTTGCCAGAAATTCGGCCATTCCCAGAATAATTGTTTCGCCAACCCTGCTTGCGTGAAATGTGGTGGAAAGCACATTTCCACTGATGTAAGAACCACAAAACACTCCTCCTAAGTGTGCTAATTGTCTAGGGGGCATACGCAAGCTATCGGGGATGCCTTGCTTCCCGAAATTGCATCGTAGAAATCCACAATCTGGGAATGGCCCTAGTCAGGGACCTAGTCAAAATCAAAAAGATTTTCACAGGCCACGCCCCCCTGGTGCAAATTCTATGAGACCTGGAGTTTCCTATGCGCAAGCTACGAACTTCAGTAATGATCAAGTCCCGAAAATGAACGATACCTTGTCAGAGCTAATGAAACTCGCTACTCTCCTTAAAGAAAACCCCATTATACAGCAATTGCTGAATATTAACGTAAATTCCAACAGAAATGCCTGAGAAAATTACCCCAAATTCCCTATCTATGCTGTCCTGGAATGCCAATGGGCTCAGAGATAAAATCATTGAGCTCGAGGATTTAATTCTCGAGCGAAATTTAGACGTAATCTTTATCCAAGAAACTTTCCTTAAGAATGATCCCATTGGCATTCCAAATTACAGGGTGTACAGGGAAGATAGGCTCGGCCGCCAAGGAGGTGGAGTCGCGATCATGATTAAATGTAACATACAACATGAACAAATCGCAATTAATCATGATCGAACTTCAGGCTCCGAGGTGGTCGGAATCAAAGTCACGACAAACAGAGGTCCGTTGAGATTAATTTCTATTTATAATCCTCCCAGTTAGCGATTGATTTTCTGGAAATGATCATTATTGAGACTGACCTACCAACTATCGTTGCGGGTGATTTTAATGCGAAACATACCACGTGGAGCAATGTTAGTAACCGCAATGGCAATAAGTTGAGAAGGCACTGTGACCATTCTGATTATATTATTGCGGCGCCTAATGAGCCTACTTTCTATGGTCCATATAGACCTGATATTCTCGATATCGTGTTAATCAAAAACTTGCATTGGGACATAAATGTTGCCACTCTTCGGGAATTAAGTTCGGATCACAATCCAATAACCATTGAGTTTGGAGAAGACCCTCCAACACAAGTCAATCGCACGTACAAAGTCATGAATTGGCAAAGATTTTCACAAATCTTCGAAAATGAATACTGTGCCCCGGAAATCATCCCTACTCCGGCCGAACTCGACGCTGCTGTAGAACTATTTGAAAATACTATTATTAGGGTTTTAAATAATAATTTTATTGAAGTGCCAAGCACTAACACCTCTCACAATGCTCTCCCAAGAGAGATAAAGGAAAAAATTAGGGAAAAAACCGAGCTAGGCGTAGATATCAACGTACCCTAGCTCGAGTTGATAAGATCTACATGAACCGGCTTATCATGGAATTGAGGTTCATGATCTCTAATTTTAAAAACGCGAGATGGGCAAGTGCACTTGAAGAAGTGGATTCACAAAATCCACTTCAATGTGGAAATTATATAAAAGGATAAAAAATAAGAAAACTAATTTGCCTCCCATCCACGGTATTGGGGGTATGTGCTACAGCAATGTCGACAAGGCTCAAGCTTTTGCTGATAAGATGGAGCAACAGTTTCAGCCAAATGCAAATCGGAATGATAATATTGATAGGGATATTTTTGTCGAGAGGCGAGTCCGCGATATCATTCGGAACCATGACAATGACAATATTCGGCCAGCTACTCTTGATGAACTAAAAGGTTTCATCAAGAGAGCAAAAATCAAGAAAGCTCCAGGCATTGATAAAATTTCAAATGAAATCCTTAGAAAAATTCCGGAAACCCAATTAATTTCGATACTAAATTCAATTAACAACTCATTAAAACTACGATACTTCCCAAAAAGATGGAAACAAGCTATTATTGTCATGATTCCGAAACATGGTCAGGATCCGTGTTTTCCTCAAAACCATCGTCCTATCAGTTTATTGTGCAATGTTGGCAAGCTGGCTGAGCTCATCTTCAAACAAAGGCTTGAAGAAGAGATAGAGGATAGAAATGTCCTGCCCGATATTCAGTTTGGCTTTAGACAAGCTCACTCTACCGAACTTCAAGCGCTCAGACTCGTTGAAAATGCTATCTGTGAACTTAACAAGAACCATTATGTTCACGTTTTGCTATTAGATATAGCAAAAGCGTTCGATAGAGTCTGGCACTATGGTCTGTTATTCAAGTTAGAGACATTTGGCGTTCCGAATGGAATGATCAAGTGGCTGAGTTCTTTCTTGAATGGCAGAACATTTCAAGTAAGAGTTGAGGGCTCCTTGTCTACAACCAGGGAAATCCGGGCAGGCGTTCCCCAGGGCGCAGTATTATCTCCACTGCTTTACAGCATTTACACATCGGATTTTCCCAATTTTCGAAATGTGAAATCTTCGTTATTCGCCGACGACACCGCTCTTTTGGCCTACTCTAGGCACCAAAATCAGGCGGTTTTGTACTTGCAAAGTGCGATTGACACACTCCAACGATGGTTGTTGGATTGGAAAATCAAGTTGAATGGCGACAAAACCCAAGCAATTCAACTTGGGAGATTCGGAATTGTTCCCGAAAACAAGGTAACGATTGATAATCACGAGATCGAGTGGTCAAATGAGGTCAAGTACCTCGGGGTAAAAATAGATCGTAGATTTACGTGGGCTCCGCACATAAATATGGTCAGACAAAAAGTCGAAAAACGATTAGTTATGTTCTATCCTTTTGTTGCTCGAAATAGTAAATTAAACCTTAAAAATAAAATTATGCTGTATAAATCGGTTTTTAGAAGCACTCTAATATATGCCTCCGCGGTCTGGGGTCACAGTTCCCCCTCAAATATTCAAATTCTGGAACGGGCCCAGATGAAGTTATTGCGGATGCTAGTAAATGCTCCGTGGTATGTTTCGAATAATACCATTTTAGCTGACCTCAATCTTAACAAAATTGAGGTCGAGATTTTAGCCAGAAATCGTGAAATATTTGCCAAGGCAAATAATCACGAAAACCCACTAATCAGAGAAGCGGTCGATTATCTGGCCGACAACCCTTCTCGATATAAAAGGCCTAGGCACATACTCTAGTGCCAACTTTTTAAACTTTAATCTGGCGTAATTTTTAAGCTATACGTGAGAGTATTATGCATAGCTTGCTATGTATAAACTCATTTAAATTCTACTAGATGATGTCATTTTTTGAAGAGTAAAAGGGCCAAGCCCTCACTCTAAATACAATTCATGGACCCAAAACAAAACAAACTGGGATCCGTCAGTTTATCCACATGTCAAATCGACAGATATCTGACACTAAACATTTTTCGCCGCAAATTGCTGGAAAAGCTCGGAACAACACAAGCCTTACCATCCAACAGCTGTGTAGGGACCCAGAGTCCCGAACGAGCTCCATCGCACCCCCCCCGATATAGCCCTCCGACAAAAACTCGCCGAGGGGAGCCCCAGGCTCCAGCTTCGCCCCCCAAGGACTGCTGTTTATGTAAATCCGCGTAAACTACTTTTACCCCCGTTATTTTTAGTTCTCTGAAGACTTCGAGTCAGGTGAGAGCCTTTGTTGTATATTTTTTTGAGTTACTGTTGTAT
Source organism: Gonioctena quinquepunctata (assembly GCA_018342105.1). NCBI lineage: Eukaryota > Metazoa > Arthropoda > Insecta > Coleoptera > Chrysomelidae > Gonioctena > Gonioctena quinquepunctata. The sequence continues at coordinate 23,162 of JAFIRS010005696.1, read as the reverse complement.
TCGTTCTTAGTTGTGATCCTTTCTTTTATTTATTTAATATGAATGAAGACATAGTTAACGGGCAACCGCCCGGAACTCCGGATCGGGAGCGATTGGTCGCTCTTGACTCGGAGGTTCGCAATAACATAGATCAGTACGTTCATCTTCCGAGCATACAATCATTCTTTCAAGAACAAATTAATGCTAAATTCATGCAGATGCAAAGCCAAATTAACTCCCTTCAGGAGCAACTAAATGCCAAAGAGGCATTTTATGTCAAACAGATTAATGATTTAAAATCCGAAAAAACCTCAGACCCAAATGTAAATGGCCCAGCTGTCCTTCCTCCTGCTCCTTCCAAACCAGTTCCAAGCTCCAGTGATGGACCCCCAAATAAGCGTGGTAGACGCTCCGTGCGACTAATAGGGGTAAATCAGCACGGAGAACAAGTTCTAGGAAAAATTTCACGAGATAACTCTCAACAGAGTGTTGAATCTCTTCCAGAGATTTCAACGCCTGGGCAAGAGAGTAACCCTAACTCTCTTCGAATTAGCGTACCTACGAGCAATAAATTTGCCATGTTAGAAAATCTTGAGCCTCAAGCAGGTCCATCTGAACCCCTTGGTACCCAATCCAAGGGTCCAAGTACCAACCTTCAATCCGAAAATCCCAATGATGTGGATATGGATTCGAATTTCATAAATCCCGCTACCTTCGCCAAAAAACGGCAAAGAAATAGAAGCTCAGATTCCACTCATTCTGGCCCTTTTGAAGAGCCTATTAACGATTCAAATGACACAAATTCAAATCCAAACTCCAATAAAAATACTCCTAGGGTACCCCCCATCACGCTGAGGGACAGAACTAAATGGACTGCCCTCAACAAACTAATGAAGGATAATGACATCCGTCCCTTAAAATCCCACAACATAGTTGATGGTATTAGTATTCACCTAGATAGCCCGATTGCGTATAGGAAGCTTCATATTATCATGCAAGAAAAAGACATTCAACACCATGTCTATACTCTCCAAGAAGACAAACCCTTGAGGGTAGTTTTCAGACATGTGCCCACAGAGTTTTCGGGTTCTGACATCGGGGACGATCTTCGAGACCAAGGTTCCGTTGCCAGAATGCGAAAACCGGACAAGTCGGCAATGCCGATGGTCCTGGTCACGTGCCGAAGAGAGCAAAAGAATATTTTCGATGTATATGAAATTCTTAACATTAGAGTGAAAGCAGAACCTCAAAGACCGAGGGCTGCTGTTGGCCAATGTCACCGTTGCCAGAAATTTGGCCATTCTCAGAATAATTGTTTCGCTAACCCTGCTTGCGTAAAATGTGGCGAAAAGCACGTTTCCACTGACTGCAAGAAACCACAAAACACTCCTCCTAAGTGTGCTAATTGCCAAGGCGGGCACACTAATAAAATCCAAATCTGGAAATGGCCCTAGTCAAAACCAGAATGATTTTCACAGGCCACGCCCCCCGGGCTCAAATTCAATGAGACCTGGAGTTTCCTATGCGCAAGCTACGAACTTCAGTAATGGTCAAGTCCCAAAAATGAACGATACATTGTCCGAACTCATGAAACTCGCCACTCTCCTCAAAGAAAACCCATTATTCAGCAATTGCTGAACATTAACGTAAATTCAAACAGAAATGCCTGAAAAAATTACCCCAAATTCCCTATCTATGCTGTCCTGGAATGCCAATGGGCTCAGAGAAAAAATCATTGAGCTCGAGGATTTAATTCTCGAGCGAAATTTAGACGTTATCTTCATTCAAGAAACTTTCCTCAAGAATGATCCCATTGGCATTCCGAATTACAGGATGTACAGGGAAGACAGGCTCGGCCACCAAGGAGGTGGAGTCGCGGTCATGATTAAATGTAACATTCAACATGAACAAATCGCAATTAATCATGATCGAACTTCAGGCTCCGAGGTGGTCGGAATCAAAGTTATTACAAACAGGGGTCCTTTGAGGTTGATTTCCGTATATAATCCTCCCAATAACGAATTGGCGAATGATTTTTTAGAAATGATCATTATTGAAACTTATCTACCAACTATAGTTGCGGGTGATTTCAATGCGAAACATATCACGTGGAGCAATGTTAGTAACCGCAATGGCAATAAGTTGAGAAGGCACTGTGATAATTCTGATTATATTGTTGCGGCGCCTAATGAGCCTACTTTCTATGGTCCATATAGACCTGATATTCTCGATATCGTGCTCATTAAAAATTTGCACTGGGACATAAACGTGACCACTCTTCGGGAATTAAGTTCTGATCACAATCCAATAACTATTGAGTTTGGAGAGGACCCTCCAACACAAGTCAATCGGTCTTACAAAGTCACGAATTGGCGAAGATTTTCACAAATCCACGAAAACGAATAATGTGCCCCGGAAATTATTCCTACTCCGGCCGAACTCGACGCTGCTGTAGAACGGTTTGAAAATACCATCATCAATGTTTTAAATAACAATTTTATTGAAGTGCCAAGCACGAACACTTCGCATAACGTTCTCCCTAGAACAATCAAGGAGAAAATTAGGGAAAAAAACCGAGCTAGGCGTAGATACCAACATACCCTAGCTCGTGTTGATAAGATTTTATTAAATCGACTCGTTATGGAAGTAAGATTTGAAATTTCCAAATTTAAAAATGAAAAATGGTCAAATGCACTTGAAGAAGTGGATCCACAAGATCCAACTTCAATGTGGAAACTATATAAACGAGTCAAAAATAAAAGAACGAATCTTCCTCCCATTCATGGTATTGGAGGCATGTGCTACAGCAACGTCGATAAGGCTCAAGCTTTTGCTGACAAGATGGAGCAACAGTTTCAGCCGAATGCAAATCAGGACGATGATATTGATAGGGATATTTTTGTTGAGGGGCGAGTCCGTGACATTCTTCGGAACCATGACAATGATAATATTCGGCTAGCCACTCTTGATGAACTAAAAGGTTTCATCAAGAGGGCAAAAATCAAGAAAGCTCCAGGCATTGACAAAATTTCGAACGAAATTATTAGAAAAATTCCAGAAACTCAATTAATTTCGATTCTAAATTTAATTAATAACTCTTTAAAATTACGGTATTTCCCAAAAAGATGGAAACAGGCTATTATTGTCATGATTCCGAAACATGGTCAGGACCCGTGTTTTCCGCAAAACCATCGTCCTATCAGTTTATTGTGCAATGTTGGCAAGCTGGCTGAGCTCATCTTCAAGCAAAGGCTTGAAGAAGAGATAGAGGATAGAAATGTCCTGCCTGATATTCAGTTTGGTTTTAGACAAGCTCACTCTACCGAACTTCAAGCGCTCAGACTCGTTGAAAATGCCATCACTGAGCTTAACAAGAGCCATTATGTTCACGTTTTGTTATTAGATATAGCAAAAGCGTTCGACAGAGTCTGGCACTATGGTCTGTTATTCAAGTTGGAGACATTTGGCATTCCGCATGGAATGATCAAATGGCTGAGTTCTTTCTTGAATGACACAACATTTCAAGTAAGAGTTGAGGGCTCCTTGTCTACAACCAGGGAAATCCGGGCAGGCGTTCCCCAGGGCGCAGTATTATCTCCACTGCTGTATAGCATTCACACTTCGGATTTTCCCACTTTCGGAAATGTGAAATCTTCGCTTTTCGCCGACGATACCGCCCTTCTGGCCTATTCTAGGCACCAAAACCAAGCGGTTTTGTACTTACAAAGGGCGATTGACACACTCCAACAATGGTTTTTGGATTGGAAAATCAAGTTGAATGGCGATAAAACCCAAGCTATTCAAATTGGTAGATTCTGGACTAATCCTGAGGACAAGGTAACGATTAATGATCATGAGATCGAGTGGTCAAATGAGGTCAAATACCTCGGTGTGAAAATAGATCGTAGACTTACGTGGGTTCCGCACATCAATATGATCAGACAAAAATTCGAAAAACGACTAGTTATGTTTTTTCCTTTTGTTGCTCGAGATAGCAAATTAAATCTCAAAAATAAAATCATGCTGTACAAATCGGTTTTCAGAAGCACCATTTTGTATGCTTCTGCTGTCTGGGGTCACAGTGCCCCCTCAAATATTCAAATTCTGGAACGGGCCCAGATGAAATTATTGCGGATGCTAGTAAATGCTCCGTGGTACGTTTCGAACAATACCATTTTAGCTGACCTCAATTTTAATGAAATTGAGGTTGAAATTTTAGCCAGAAATCGTGAAATATTTGCCAAATATTTGGTCGATTACCTGGCCAATAACCCCTCTCGATACAAAAGGCCTAGGCACATACTCTAGTGCCAACTTTTCAAACTTTTAATCTGGCGTAATTTTCAAGCCATACACCAGAGTTTTATACATAGCTTTGCTGACTGCCGACAAGTGAACATCGATAGTGCCTAGTTTTTCAGTACGACGTACTAAAAGTCTCGGCGTATGCCGTGCAGTGTGTTCTTCTGTCTATTCACCAGGAATCGCGATAAAAACGCATCTTATGTGCATAGTCTTGTGTTAGTGTTGTGTTTTAACACAGGTGAGTTTGTTATAGTTGTGCAAGTCAAAATCATAAAAAAAATCTGGTCTAAAAAACTAAATACGATGGAATCCGCCCTGGAAGGGGGGGAAGACCCGTCCGGAGTATGTCCAGTAAAGCTCGCTAATATGGACGAAGTATTCCGGACGGAGTTTTTGCCCGTTCTGGATCTGATTCCCTCATTCAAAAATCTTGTAAAATCCCAAGTTCAGGCTGAAATAGCCAATCTGCAGAAATGGCAAACCAATTTCAAAGTCAAAACCAAATCATAGAACACCTCAAAAATGAGCTGTATGCATTTAAAGCAAGCTCAGTACCTCTCAACGTTGTAGAAGGCAAAACTTCCGTTCCTCCAGTTATTTCAAACACAATAAATACTCTCCAAAAAGGAAATAATAATGAACCTCCCCCAAAAAAGAGAGAAAAACGAAGCAGTAGCGAATCTGCTGCAGTAAGAATCAGTAATAAAAATTGTGAAATCAATAATCCTATCCTAAAAAATTAAAAAACCGAAAATAAATATATTTAAAAAAAAAGTAGCGAATCTGCTGCAGTAAGAATCAGTAATAAAAATTGTGAAATCAATAATCCTATCATAAACAAAAGAAATCCAAAAACCAGACGATGTTGAAATGACTTTAATTTTATGTACTTCTATATATTCTTATGTACTTTTAGTCTTTTAACGATTTCTGTATCGAATTCTCTAAAACCACAGTGTTTGTAAAAAAAAAAATAAAAAAAATAAAAAATTCCAATGACACCTCCAGTCATATATTGTATTTTATAATTTTATAATTTCATTATCTTATGTACTTCTACTATTTTAACGATTTCTGCATATTATGTACTACGTATAGTTTATTCGATATTTATTGTTTTCATCTCAAAACAAGTGTTAAATCACTTACTGAGTACTCAAATTTATTCACAGTTAATTGTCATTTTATCTCTTGTAATCCACATTTTAATTTACCTTTGAATAAATGTATTTGAATTTGAAAATTTGAATTTGACTTCAACAGATAAAAACATTAATTCAGTAGAAACTAATAAAACAACTGAAATACCAATTTCAAACAATGACATTGTTAAAAATACTAACATAAATAAAGAAAATAATGACTGGCCTTTGCCACAAGGCGCGATACCTAAAAATCTAAAGCGCAACAGGAAAGTTATGGAAAAAAAAAATCAGATGACTCCTCATCTTCATCTTCAGAAGAAGAAGAGGATATCGAAAAAACGCAAAGTAAAAAAAGTACTAAAGTTCCGCCGATAGTCCTACGCGACAAAACCAAGTGGGTACATCTTAGAACCTACATGGATAAATTTCAAATTAAATTCAAAAAAGCAGAAAACCTCAACGAGGGCATAAAAATCCAGCCGGAAGATCCTGAAAGTTACAGGAAAATCCAGGAAATCTTAACACAAAAAGGGGTACCGTATCACACATACACGCTACCTCAAGACAAACTCTTAAGAGTAGTCATTAGAGGCGTCTGAGGAGGACATCAAAGAAGACCTTGAAGATCAAGGTTTTGACGTTACGTCAGTCTCAAGAATGAGAAAATACGACAAAACACTGATGCCTAAGGTATTAGTTCTCTGTTCAAGAGAAAATAAATCGATCTTCGACATCAGAGAAGTACTCAGCGTGATTGTAAAAGTAGAATCACAAAAACCCAGGGCAGATGTGGCACAATGTCACAGAATTACTCGGAACTGTTTCGCCCAACCCATGTGCGTCAAATGTGGACACACTCATCTCTCAAATGAGTGCCGCAAATCCAAGCAAACCCCAGCCAAATGCGCAAACTGTCGTGGTGGACACACAGCAAGCTATCGCGGATGCACATGTTTCCCAAAACTTCAAAAGAAAACAAGCAATGTTGAAAACAATCAAAATAGAAATGCCCCTAGAAGACCAGTAGGCTCAGGAAACGTACAAGAAGGTTTTTCATACGCAAACGCTGCAAATAAAACAAACCCTAGTAATAACAATAACAATAAAGAACAACCAGACATAGTAAGAGATCTCGAAGATTTGGCGGAATTTTTAAAACGTCGCCCTGGGCTAAAGCAAATGATAAGCCTCAAGCCACTAACAATTCAAAATGAGTAATACAATAATACCAAACTTTCTAAATATGGTGACCTGGAACGCGAACGGGCTCATTAATAAAAAAGACGAACTAATTCAATTTTAACTAATCATAACATAGACGTGGTTCTCTTACAAGAAACCCACCTAAAAAATGAACACATTAGCTTACCAAATTACACGTTGTTCAGAAACGACAGGCTGAGAAGGCAGGGAGGGGGCGTGGCCATAGGCATTAAACGAAATCTCTCTTTCACCCAAGTAAACTTAGACCTAAACAGACTAAATAATACAGAAATAGTAGGAATTGAAGTTGAAACAGAAGAAGGTAGTATAAGACTATTTTCTGTATATAATCCGCCGCGAAACCCGATAAACAACGATACACTAGATATGATAATCGGTGAAACCAATACGCCAACAATAGCTGCTGGAGATTTTAACTCAAAGCACGTTTCATGGAGCAGGGTTACAAATCAAAACGGGCTCAGATTACGCAGACATTGTGACGGGTCGAATTACATGATAGGGGCCCCAGTTCAGCCAACACACTTTCAAGGCCCCGGACATTGCTTTATATAAAAACCTTTCCTGGGAGTTAGAGCTGGAAAGCGTTCCAGAACTCGACTCAGATCACAATCCAGTAATAATAACATTAGGTCAAGGAAAAAATGCCCAAGTCGACAGCTATTATAAAATTACCGACTGGGATAAATTTAAACTAATCCTCTCAAGGGAGTACTGCGCTCCAGAAATAATCGAAAACGAAGAAGACCTCGATAATGCGGTAGCAAAGTTCGAAGAAATAGTACACAAAGCACTAAATGAGTCAACAATTCAAGTTAAAAAAAGAGCCCCAAATTTCAATGCACTCCCACAAAAGAAAAAACAGAGCCAGAAGGCGATATCAGTCCACTCTAGCTAGAAACGACAAAGTAACGTATAACGATCTAAAACAGCGAGTAAAATACTCAATACAAAATTACAAAAACGACAGGTGGAGCGAAACCTTAGAATCAATGGATCCCAAAAATCCCAATGAGACATGGAAACTGATAAGAAAATTAAAAAACAAAAAGATAAATATGCCACCGATACATGGCATTAACGGACTTTGCTATAGCACTATCGAGAAATCTGAAGCATTTGCGGAGACCATGGAGCGGCAGTTCCAAACAAACATACACCCAGATGATAGCATAGATAGAGATCAAAGACTCGAAAACGAAATCAAAAACCAGCTTGGAGAACAGGAAAATGATGTCATACGCCTCGATGGAAGAAATCAAAGCTTACATTAAAAGATCCAAGAAGAAAAAAGCCCCTGGGATCGATAAGATCTCAAACGAAATCTTGAAACAATTACCCGTCAGGCAAATGGAGTCTATTACAAACATCATTAATAATTCTCTGAAATTAAGATACTTCCCAAAAAGATGGAGACATGCCATCATCGTAATGATCCCCAAAGCTGGACAAGACCCCACTTTTCCGCAGAACTACCGCCCCATAAGTCTACTGTGCAACGTAGGGAAACTTGCAGAGAGAGTTATCCTCCAACGACTAGAAGAAGATGTCGAGGAACTAAACATAATCCCAAATTTTCAGTTTGGCTTCGGAACCAGTCATGTCACAGAACTACAGGCCTTGAGATTGGTGGAAAACGCAATCTCAGAATTAAATAAAAAACAACACGTCCAAATCTTATTCTTAGATATCGCTAAAGCATTCCATCGCGTTTGGCACGAAGGACTGCTTCACAAACTTCATGCCTTCCACCTACCTCTAGGCCTAATAAAAATTATTGCAACCTTTTTAAGCAACATAACCTTCCAAATAAAAATTGGAGAATCACTCTCTGAAGTCAGAGTCATTTCAGCTGGAGTACCACAAGGAGCGGTACTCTCTCCAAAACTGTATAATATATACACAAGTGACATCCCATCGTCAAGAAATACGAAAATATCATTATTTGCCGATGATACGGCAATAATGTCATATTCACTACACCAAGATCTCTCTGTCTCTTACTTACAAGAAGCAGTAAACAACCTAGAAGAATGGTTCGTAAAATGGAAAATCTCAGTAAACCCGCAAAAAACACAAGCTGTCCCCTTGGGCAGATTTCTAAAAAAACCAGTAGAAAAAATCACCATTGCCAACCAGGACATTAACTGGAGCAACAGCGCAAAATACCTAGGACTAATAATCGATCGTAGACTAACCTGGAAACCCCACATAAATGATATAAAAAATAAATAGATAAAAGAATAGCAGCGCTATACCCCTTCTAAACAGAAAAGTACTTTAAACTTAAAAAATAAAACACTTCTTTATAAATCAGTAATCGAACCCGCGATATGGTATGCCTCCGCAGCATGGGGGCAAACAGCTAATTCAAACATGAGAATCCTGGAACGGGTCCAGACGAAAATTCTACGGATGCTCACGGATGCGCCGTGGTACGTTAGAAACGACAGAATCATTGAAGACCTAAATCTTAAAAAGATTAGAGACATAATAAAAGCAAGAAATATGGAAATCTTCGAAAAAGCCGAAGACCATGAAAACAATTTAGTCAGGGAAGCCCTCGAATATAACGTAGGCGACCCCACAAAATACAAGAGGCCCAAGCTTTCAATAACTTGAGCCTAAACACCTAACATCAAATTCCTACCACGGTAGAAATTAAACGAACTCCAAAAATGGATTAAAACTAAAAAAAAGCTTCAACGAAACAACGAAGCAATTAATAAACAATAAGATAAAGATTGAATATTGATATATTAAATCAACTAAAAATAGACTGAGATGAACACACTCAGATGAAAAAGTAAAAGGGCCCAGCCCTCACTTGACGCACTAAACCTAGTAAATGTCCCTAAATTAAAAAAAAATCGACAGAAGTCGAGCAGTCAAAACAGGTGAGTGTTATCCGTATCCGTCAGTTTATCCAAAAGTCAAATTGACAGATATCTGACAACTAAACTTTTCGCCGCCAAATTGCTGGAAAAAGCTCGGAACCGCAAATCTTGCCACCTAAAAGCTGTGTGGGGACCCAGTGTCCCAAACGAGCTTCATCGCACCCCCCGATATAGCCCTCCGACAAAAAAGTCGCCGAGGGGAGCCCCAGGCTCTAGCGTCGCCCCCCCAAGGACTGCTGTTTATGTAAAACCGCGTAAACCACTCATACCCCCGTTCCTTTTTAGTGCTCTGAAGACTTCGAGTCAGGTGAGAGCCTTTGTTGTTATTGTTCTAGTTGTTGTTACAGTTGTAGTTTTTTCGATATGTCCCATGAAACAGTAAATGGGCAGCCGCCCGGAATGCTGAGCCAGGAGCAATTAATTGCTCTTGACTCAGATTTCCAAAGCAAAATACCGATCTACATGCAACTTCCTTGTATGCAGAAACTCATTCAGGACCAAGTCCAAGCTCTTTTTCTTTCTGAGCAACAATCATTTTTTCAAAAAATAAAGAAGCTATTGAAGCTCCTTTACTTAAACAAATTCAGGATCTTGAAGCTGAATTTCAGAAATTCAAATCATCATTTCCCGATCCTGTGAATGGCATAACTTCCCTTCCATCCACTTCCTCTTCGATTCCTTCGAAACCCAACACCAAACCTCCTACCAAAAGAGGTAAACGTACCACCAGAATGCTGGGTGAATTTAGTGATGGCACTAAAGTTACCGGCAGAACGTATTCTCGTGATAGTTCGTCACAGAGTGTGAAATCTTCAGAGACTTTAACGCTGGGTCAAAACAGTGAGAAAAGTTCTCTTCAAATCAATGTTGCTACAAGCAATAAATATGAATTGTTAGACATTCAGGAACCCCAAGGGGTCCAGTCAACTCACTAAATACCCAATCAAATAACTCTGGTAACGATAACCGTGTTGAAAACTCAAACGACGTCGACATGACTTCGAATTTCAACACCACCGACTCATCCACCAGAAAACGGCAAAGGAATCGAAGTTCAGAATCCCCTCATTCAGGCCACTTAAATACGATTCCTGACGATTCCAATAATCAGAACTCAATTTCGGACTCAAACAAAAAATCTGCTAGGGTACCCCCCATCACGTTAAGGGACAAATCTAAATGGATTGCCCTTCTTAAACTGATAAAGGATAATGACATTAAATTAGTAAAATCCCACAACATAGTTGATGGTATTAGTATCCACCTAGATAGCCCGGATGCGTATAGGAAGCTCCACAAAATAATGCAAGATGATAATATTCCACATCATGTTTATACCCTCCAAGAGGATAAACCATTGAGACACGTTCCAACAGAGTTTTCGGATTCTGACATCGCGGAAGATCTTCGAGACCAAGGTTTCGGAGTTCTTTCCGTTGCCAGAATGCGAAAACAGGACAAATCGGCGATGCCGATGGTCCTAGTCACGTGTGATAGAAGACACAAAGAAATTTTCGATGTATTTGAAATTTTGAGTATTCGAGTTAAGGCAGAACCTCAAAAACCAAGGGCTGCTGTTGGCCAATGCCATCGATGCCAAAGATTTGGCCACTCACAATCTAATTGTTTTGCTAATCATGCATGCGTGAAATGTGGTGGGAAGCATATCTCCACTGATTGCAAAAAACCAGTAAATTCCCCTCCTAAGTGTGCAAACTGCCAAGGCGGACACACAGCAAGTTATCGTGGTTGCACTTGCTTCCCAAAGTTGAATCGGAGAAATCCACACACACCATGCCCCCCTTAAGGTTGAGCGCCCATGGATAGTAAATCCCCTTCTTCTATGTGAACAGATTACTATCCACTTCCATCCTCCCCGCTCCTCCTTGGAGCGGTCCTCAACTCGCAAATGGCACGTTTGCGAAATTGAAATCGTACCTCCTGTGGTATGAAGTCAGCCTCTGAGTGCTTTAAACCCCTTATTATCTGAATTTTGTATGTTTACCTGACTTGTGCTTTGTGTGCATGGTGGTGATGTACCTGATGGGTGTGTAAGTGTATGGTGTGATGTGGGTGTGTTGGTCTTGGTGTTTTGTGTTGAGTTGTTACTCACCTGACGCGCCGGAGTGCTACTCTCGGTGGTGGACGGTCCTTTTGGTAGACTGGCCGCAAATACTTTTCCCTTTCTCTAAACCTGGGATCGTCCAGGTTTAGGTTCGCGTGGATGTCTTGAATCACCGGGTTCGTGTGGGTGTCCGTCTTCAGGAACGTCGCGGTGGCGTGGTTCCGAAGATGGTCGTCAATGAAGTTCGGATTGACATTCAGGTCCCTGTAGATAAATCTATTCGGGACGTATCTGGGAGCGTTCACTGCCATTCTTAGGCTCACGTTTAAGAATAGCTGGATCTTGGTCCTGTATGTTTGTGCGCATTGACCCCATGCGGCGGATGCATACAGGATGATGGGGAGGAGGATGGTCCTGATAAGGAGCAGTTTTAACTGGAGGTCCATGTTGCTACTGCGTCCTATGAGGGGGTAGAGGTTCTTTCGGGCTGCTTTCGCTAGTCCGAGCCTCCGGTCTACGTGTTGCCTGAATGTCAATCTTTTGTCCAAGGTGACTCCAAGGTATTTGGCCTCGTTTGCCCATGGAATCCGTTGGTCATTCATGATGACGTGTCCTGCCGGTGTTGTTCGCCTTCTGGTGAAAAGTATCGCCTGGCTCTTTTACGCGTTGATCTCGATCTTCCATAGGTTGAACCAGTCCTCAAGCTTGTCTGCTTGATCTTGCAGGTATCGGGTTATTTGCGTTGCGTTCACCGATCTGGCCACTAGTGCTGTGTCGTCCGCGTACAGCGCTAGCTTGTTGAAGTTGTCAGCAGGCTTTGGGATGTCCGCCGTGTAGATGGAGAACAGGTGTGAGATAAGACTGCGCCTTGCGGTACTCCTGTTCTAGGGTCCTCACTGCTGAGAGGACGCTGCCAACTTTACATTGGCACCGCCGTCCTCGCAGGAAGGAGTCTATCAGCTTCACTATGGGAGTGGGGTATCCGAGGTCTGTCATTTTGGTGATTAAGCCATCGTGCCAGACCCTGTCGAAGGCCTTGGAAACGTCTAGGAATAAGGCTCCTGTGTGGTGTCTCCTGCCCAGGTTGAAGCCTGTTACGGCAAAGTCCACTATCCTCAGGACCTGCATTTCCGTAGAGTGTCCTTATCGGAAGCCGAACTGCTCGTCTGGTAGGACGTTGAGTTCTTCCGTGAGTGGTTCCAATCGTCTCTGGATGACTCATTCTGCCACCTTGCTCATCGAGGGTGTGAGGCTGATGGGTCGGTGGTTTTGCGGTATCACATGGTTCTTGTTGGGTTTGGGGATCATGATGACCGTGGCTTCTTTCCATAGTCGTGGAAAGTGTCTGAGCCTGAGCACTGCATTGACGATGTTGGTCAAGGCAGAAATTCCTTTTCTCGGTAAAGCCTTCAAGGCTCTATTTGAAATTTGGTCTGGTCCGGGTGCCTTGCGGGTAGCAAGGTTTCGGATGATGTCCTTGATTCCTTCTGGCGAAGTTGGTTCAAGGACGTGCTCGGCATCATTGATCCGTCTTATTCTCCTGACAGTCTGACTGGCTCGGGTTTCCATGTCTTCCACCTCGTCGGTTTGGTTGACCTGGTTGTCTCTACACTGGCGTTCGAAAGCGTCCGCAAATGCTTCTGCCTTTTCGTTGTCAGTGTAGACCAGCCCCCCTTCTCCGTGGAGTGGCGGGCACGGTTTCCTTCTGCCTTGTCGAAGTACTTTCTGCATTCTTAGTCGTCTCCTTCTTCGTGCATTCTCCTCTTGCTTTGGTGAGCTTTGAGTTCCAGCCGCAGTTGCCTGCCTGCCTGGTTCATTCTCCTCTTATCTTCGGGAGCCAGTGTCCTCTGGTATCTCTTTCCAAGCGGCGTCTGCTCTAACAAGCCCTAACCTCTGGGGTTAGTGCTAGCTTGGAAGTTGAACCTGGTTGTTGGGTGGTCTTGGAGCTGCGTTATATGGCTTCTGGATGCATTCTGCAACTGTGTTGTTGCTCTCGAGGTCAGTCTTTGTTGTATTTGTGGGGTGTGTCCTATGGAGTCGTGTATGATTCTTTGGAATCGGTTTCAGTCGGTCGTCTTCCTGGTAGCTGGTTCCTCAGGTTCCGTCTCCCTCCCCTATTGTTAGTAGGATTGGGTTGTGGTCTGAGAGCCCTCGTCTAATACTTCCATCTCGGTGTTGGCTGGGATGGACTGTACGAGTGCTATGTCTAGGATGTCTGGTGTTTGGTTTGCTAGTCCGTGGTAGGTGGGTTCGAAGGGGCTACTACTTCGATGTCGTTGTAGTCGGCCAGTAGGTTCTCCAGGTTTCGGCCTCGTGGATTATTGTTTCTGCAGTGCCATGTCTGTGACTTCGCGTTGAAGTCTCGATGGCTAAGTGGATGGTCTGGAAAGTTCTGCTAGGTCTTCTCTTTGTATGTTTCCCTAGCGGGATATACGTTGAAATGATTCTTAGCTTTCCCTATGCGTCTGACTTTCACTTTTACTGCGACTGCTTCGCCTCGAGATAGTTCTGGTTTCTCAGCCTCGTGTTGTTCGGAGGTCAGTTCTTACTAGAAGGGCTGGCCTCCGCGGGTGCGACAACCGGGCCTGTCTGTCCGGTAGCAGGTGAATCCTGAAGATGGAAGTTCTTCTGGGGTTTCAGTGCTGTTTCCTGGATGGCGATGACGTCCACTTGTGTTCTGGATATCAATTCGTGCAGCCATTCTTGCGTGTGAGTGCGCTGTTGATGTTCCAGGAGCAATTTTGAGTCTTTTCGGAGGTTGTCTTAACATTTAAAACTTCCTGGGGCCTGGCTCTGTTTGAAGAGCCTCAGAAGTTGCTTCTGAGCGCCTCAGGTAGTGCCAACGTTGTTGGTTGACCGTTGTGTTTGCCGTCGTCGTTATCTTCGTTGGCCCCATTTTGGTGGTGCCTGTGGTGTTTGGGGTTGGGGCACAGCGTTCCTGGGTCCCTGCCTCCTCCGTGGTGGTTGGTATGTTGTTTGTGTAGGTCTTGGTTGTTGTGTGGGTCTTGTCGTGGTTTGGGGAATTTGGGACAGCCTCTAAAGCTGGCCGTGTGGGCCCCACAGTTTGCGCAGATGGCTGGCTGCTCTCTTTCTTCGTGCAGGTGCGGGACTCGTGCTCTGCCCGCACTTCACGCACCTGGGGTGGAATGGCAACACCTCTGTGCGTGTCCGAACCACTGGCATTTATGGCATGGGAGACGAATCCGCCGGTCCTTTGCCGTTGAGGTTCCACTTTGACCTTCAACATGACACAGGTGTCGTTGAAGATGTGGGATTCTGACTTGGGCACTTTCACAGGAACAGTGGAAGTGCCTTTGGCTGTCTTGATGTCATTTGGTGACATTCCAGGACAGTGAAGCCCGGATACTGGACGCTTTCCTTCACGTCCTCCGACTTGGTGTTTTCCGGTATTCCCGGATCACCGCGTAATGGGATCTCTGCTTTGAGAGAGTACGTATAGAATTCGTACCCTCCTGCTTCCAGGAATGCTGTTGTTGCCCTCCAGCTAATTTCGTTCTCCGTCTGGATGGTTATTCCATCGGAGGTGAGCCTGGCCTTCAGGAAGTTTATCTTCCTTCTGGCCATTTCGGCGGAGACGGTCTGCCACTTGTCCTTATTCCTAAGGACGACTGGTGGTGGTCTTTTGGGGTCGCTTCCTGGAGGTGGGGGCCCCTCGAGGATGGTTTTTCCTCCGCTGGCCGCGACGGGGGCCGTTTTTTCGACGGGGGTTGATTTGATGTCGGCTTCGGCTGATGGGGTCGCCGGTTTCGCCTCTCTTTTTCTTTTGTTGTGGGATACGGTGGTATATCCGTCGTCATTGCTCCCGTTTTTCTCCTCTTTGTCTTCTGAGACAGCGAGGTTTCTCTTCTTCGAGACGTTTTCGTCCGTCTCCATGTCTTCATTTTTCTGCACTGCGCTGACACCTTCGCTTGTGCTGGCTTTTGGTTTTCCGGTTTTCCGGGGTTTTTCCTTTTTTTCTGGCGTGGCGGTGGCCCTTGCAGCTTCCGTCTGGGAAGCAGCCGCTGCGGTGTTTTGGGAGGTGAGGAGTTGCCTCTTCAACTCTTCGTTTTCCTTCCGCGTTTCACTGAGCTCTCTCCTCATTTCATCGAGCTGTTTCTTCAGCTCGGTTAATACATGGAAGAGGTCCGCCAGTCGCAGATTTTCCGTGTCCCTGGAGTCGGTAGAGTTTCGGCTACTTTCATCCGAGAAGGCGTCGGGTCCTACGTCTGAGTCCATTTTTCTTGTTGCATTAATGTATTCGCTTCTTTTTTCTGTACAGCCACCAACGATCTAATGATCTGGACGGCTATACTCTTCTTGAGTAGAATTTCCGAGTTTGCCTTAATAAAAGCAGTTTCTCGAATTTCTCACTTGCCTTAATAAAAGCAGTTTCTCGAATTTCTCACTTGCCTTGATAAAAGCACATGTTGCTCGTTCAGATCTCACTGAACTACGCTCGCTCGAAGAAATTCACAATCTGAGAACGGCCCTAGTCAAAATCAGAAAGATTCTCATAGGCCACGCCCCCCGGGCGCAAATTCTATGAGACCTGGAGTTTCTTATGCGCAAGCTACAAACTTCAATAATGATCAAGTCGCAAAAATTAATGACACACTGTCTGAACTCATGAAACTCGCCAACCTCCTTAAAGAAAACCCAATTATTCAACAATTGCTGAATATTAACGTTAATACAATTCGCAATGCCTGAAAAAATTACTCCAAGTTCATTATCTATGCTGTCCTGGAATGCCAATGGGCGCAGAGATGAAATCATTGAGCTCGAGGATTTAATTCTCGAGCGAAATCTCGATGTCATCTTCATACAAGAAACCTTCCTCAAGAATGGTCCCATTGGCATTCCAAACTACAGGATGTACAGGAAAGACAGGCTCGGTCACCAAGGAGGTGGAGTTGCGATCATGATTAAATGTAACATCCAACACGAGCAAATCGCAATTAATCATGATCGTGCTTCAGGCTCCGAGGTGATAGGAATTAAAGTAATGACTAATCGAGGTCCTTTGAGGTTGATTTCCGTTCACAACCCCCCCAACAATGAACTGGCGAATGATTTTTTGGAAATGATCATTATTGAAAATAATCTACCAACTATAGTTACGGGTGATTTTAATGCGAAACATATCACGTGGAGCAATGTTAGTAACCGCAATGGCAATAAGTTGAGAAGGCACTGTGACAATGCTGATTATATTATTGCGGCACCTAATGAGCCTACTTTTTATGGCCCATATAGACCTGATACTCTCGATATCGTGTTGATTAAAAATTTGCATTGGGACATAAATGTTACCACTCTTCGGGAATTGAGTTCTGATCACAATCCAATAACTATTGAGTTTGGAGAAGACCCACCAACGCAAGTCAATCGCACTTATAAAGTCACGAATTGGCGGAGATTTTCGCAAAACCTTGAAAACGAGTACTGTGCCCCGGAAAATATCGCTACTCCGGCCGAACTCGACGGTGCTGTAGAACTATTTGAAAATACCATTATCAGAGTTTCAAATGATAATTTTATTGAAGTGGCAGGCACAAACACATCCCATAATGTTCTCCCAAGAGAAATTAAGGAAAAAATCAGGGAAAAAAACCGAGCTAGGCGAAGATACCAACGTACCCTAGCTCGTGTTGACAAAATTTACATGAACCGGCTTGTTATGGAAGTCCAAATTTAAAAACGTGAGATGGGCTAACACACTTGAAGAAGTGGATCCACAAGATCCAACTTCAATGTGGAAATTATACAAAAGGATGAAGAATTAAAAAAAAAAATTTACCTCCCATCCACGGTATTGGGGGTATGTGCTACAGCAACGTCGACAAGGCTCAAGCTTTTGCTGATAAGATGGAGCAACAGTTTCAGCCTAATGCAAGTCATGACGATAATATTGATAGGGAACAACTCTCTGAAATTACGATATTTCCCAAAAAGATGGAAATAAGCTATCATTGTCATGATTCCGAAACACGGTCAGGACCCGTGCTTTCCGCGAAATCATCGTCCTATCAGCATATTGTGTAATGTTGGCAAGCTGGCTGAGCTCATCTTCAAGCAAAGGCTTGAAGAAGAGATAGAAGATAGGAATGTCCTGCCCGATATCCAATTTGGTTTTAGACAAGCTCACTCTACAGAACTACAAGCGCTCAGACTTGTCGAAAATGCTATCTGTGAACTTAACAAGAGCCATTACGTTCATGTTTTGCTACTGAACATGGCAAAAGCGTTCGAAAGAGTCTGGCACTATGGTCTGTTATACAAGTTAGAGACATTTGGCATTCCGCATGGAATGATCAAATGGCTGAGTTCTTTCTTGAATAACAGAACATTTCAAGTAAGAGTTGAGGGCTCCTTGTCTACAACCAGGGAAATCCGAGCAGGCGTTCCCCAGGGCGCAGTGCTATCACCATTGCTTTATAGTATATACACTTCCTACTTTTGGAAATGTGAAATCTTCGCTATTCACTGACGATACCGCCCTATTGTCTTATTCTAGACATCAATACCAAGCGGTTTTGTATCTACAAAATGCGATTGACATTCCCCAACAATGGTTTTTGGATTGGAAAATCAAGTTGAATTGCGATAAAACCCAAGCGATTCAACTTGGTAGATTCAGGACTGTTCCCGAAGACAAGATAATCGTTGATCAACACGAGATTGAGTGGTCAAATGAGGTTAAATATCTCGGTGTGACGATAAATCGTAGACTTACGTGGGTTCCGCACATAAAAATGATTAGAAAAAAATTCGAAAAAAGATTAGTCATGTTTTTTCCCTTCATTGCTCGAGATAGCATATTAAATCTCAAAAATAAAATTATGCTCTATAAATCGGTTTTCAGAAGCACTATTTTATATGCCTATGCTGTCTGGGGTCACAGTGCCCACTCAAATATTTAAATTCTAGAACGGGCCCAGATGAAGTTATTGCGGATGCTAATAAATGCTCCGTGGTATGTTCCGAACAATACCATTTTAGCTGACCTCAATTTTAACCAAATTGAGGATGAAATTATTGCTAGAAATCGTGAAGTATTTGCCAATGCAAATACTCATGAAAATCCTTTAGTTAGAGAAGCCATCGACTATCTGGCAGAAAATCCCTCTCGTTATAAAAGGCCTAGGCACATTCTCTAGTGCTAATATTTTGAACATTTTAATCTGGCATAATTTTAGCTATACACCAGAGTATTATACATAACTTGTTATGTATAAACTCTTCTTAACTCTAATACGATGATGTCATTATCCTACTAAAAAGTAAGAGGGTCAAGCCCTCACTCTAAAAACAATCAAGGACCCAAAACAAACAAAACAAGGTGAGTGTTTGTTGTGCACTTAGTTTGGTAGCCGAGACTCAGAGCAAATTTACAAATGGCCGAAGGCCCAATTAACGGGCAACCGCCCGGTCAATTCACTGAACAATTGGTTGTTCAAAATGATCAACAAACAAATCAATTGCAAGAAGCAATTTCCCAAAACCCCGTTCTGCAGCATATCCTAGCGAAATGCAAACACAAAATCAACAAATGCAATTCCAAAGTGAAGAAATATCCAAATGAAATTCCCAAAACGAGTCACTTCTCCTTAAAATAGGTAAACTAAACAATATCATAGCTTCACTTACATCACAACTATGTGAAAAAAAACCAGTCAACATTGGAAATAATACAGAACCAGATGTGAATGCACAGACGAACCTTCCTCCTTCAGCTTCTTCACAAAATCCAAAATCAGTCAGTTCAACTACAAACAGCAAAATCCCAAAAGCTAAAGACAAGCCCCCATCAACAAAAAAAACAAGAGGAAAGTAACCATGTTAGCATTTGACGAAAATGGCAACCAGATCCCGAATAACGAAATAATTGATACTAGATCTAACACAACTCAAAGGAAGGATTCCACTTCTGAGAGTTGTTCAACTAAAAATCCTAAACCGTGGGTTCAAGAAACCAACATCCCAACAAGTAACAAATTTGAAGTACTTAACATTCCTGAACCGAATGAATCTAATTTTCAAGAACAAATGGAATCAGATCTGGTAGATCATGATTCCGAGTATCCCAATAATCAATTAGGACCAACTGGAACCGAATTCAGTTCAAATGATGTTAACCCAGAATCATCAGCAATAAACAGAAATAGCAATAAACGTAACAGAGAGAAGATGGGAAATAGTCCACTCCCAAACAATGAAAACGAGGATAATGATAGTTGGGATGAACCCTCTACCTCATAAAACACTTACAATAACCAGTCTAATACTAACTAAGAAAATTGTAACGAAGCATTTTTTCAGAGCTCCGTTACTAAGCACGGCTGAAGTATATTTAACCTAACTTTGGTACGTCCCTGCCTATTTGGGGTTTCTATTGGTGCCGGTCTGGCAAAATATTTCATTCCCTGTTAGAAATTAAGGTACATACCCAAAGCTACTGGAATTCACGTCAACATCATGCATAAAACATAACATAGTTTTTCTCTAGATCTTATAAAAACGGTGAAAAGCTCCGGTGATAGTTTTGGTAAAAGACGAGAAAGAAATAAAGATCGCGATGGGAAAAACCAAATAATTTTTTGTATCAGGAACGGAATCATCCTTCAGATTTTCGGTCCAGTTTCAGTTCATCGGACAAAAAACCCCGCCTTTCTTACTGGGCTTTTTCGTCTACTTTGGTCATATATTCGAGATCTATAAAAACGCACTATGAAGCTCTCATCGGGGCTTGTTACTTGTTACTGGAGTCCTGTGCTGATACCAAGTCCGGTTCGAAGTTTAGTAAAAGTGTGAAAAGCGATTCGAGGTCCAGAAGCGTTGAGGTATCCGTAAGTGGAAATAGTGAATAATTTGTATTTGAGCTGGGTTTATTATTTCTACATTCATTATTATTCCATTTGATTCAATTATTTTGACGGGAGTTTAAATATTATTATATGTATCATTATTATTTCATTTATTTAATTATCTGTCGTGGCATTTACAGTTTAGTTCTGCCAAAGTATTCTTTATTTGATTTAATTCGTTACCTGAGAAGTTAAATATATTTTCTGCATTATTATAATTTCCTTCATTCGAGCATTTGCCGGAACGTTTAACTTGGTCAGAAGACTACAGAGTGAATATTGATTTATTATATTTTTGGGTGGTTCAATCGAACTTTTTTGTGAAATCGATTGAGTGTTTAATTTTGGGTGGTTTTGACATTTTAGTCAATTGTTGGTTATTTTTACGGGTAAAAAATATATGATTTATTTGCCAAATTGAACAGTATAAAGTAGACCATTTTATTTTGTGTCCCCGCGGAAAACAATTTTCACATAAGCTCTGGCAGGTGTTTTCTTCTTTTTGTCAAGGGAAATCTTACATAAATAGTTCTTTCATTTGCCCGTTATTAAAATTATTGAGTTATGTTTTCAGTTATTTGAGTTCAGGGAAAACGCCGAATGCAAACAACTGACGCGAATATTTACATCACTTAAATCAGTGAATTTAAATTTTCTATTGTCTTAAGTTCGGGGAAAACACCGAATTTAAGCAATTGACGTATAAACCAATTACATAACAATAATTATTGTTCCCCTTTGTCCCGATTCAGGCACTAACCAAATCGGAACATCGGCCGCGATAAATGCGTTGAAAAGTTTATTTGTCCCTGAAAATACATGCCGAGCAAAACAAAATTCACGAATTTCACAAGTTATAGTCATATTCAGGAGGAATAATTCAGTCAGCGACTTGAGAAAGTGATTTGGGTAAATATACGATTTTTGATTACGTTAGGGAGAAATAAGGGATTTCATAACAAGAAAATACGGTGATGCTTTGTCGTCTGTATCCACGACCAGTTGTTGATATTGTTTAAGCTCAGGAAATCGCCGAGCATAAACAATAGGAAAACAAAGGCAAAAATATAATTCTTGACAACGAGAGAAGTCGTAGAAGAAAAGGGCTATTTTAAGGAACAGAGAAAAAAATATCACAGTCGGGATTATTACCAACGTGAAGCTTAGGTAATAAACAAGTGACACGTAGTATTCAAATTTTGTGTCAGGGTTAACAAGGGGAAATCGGGATGTTATAAGCCATTTGCTTACAAACTTGAGAAATCACTTTCTGAGTCAGGAAGAAACTCTTAAGAGTAGTCCATTTTATTCCTTAAATTGTCGGAAAATTTACTGTTCATTTGGCCAGTTATATTTATCGTGAAGGTAAATATAATTTCGATACTATTTGATAAATAGGATTATATATGTATATATATATATTTATATATATCGGTATATGTATTACCCCCATTTAAATGTGCCAGACCGGTTTTATTTTAAGCAAAAATATTTGTATTACGAAAATTGTTGTGCCAAATCTTATTGAATATACCAGTTAATTTAATACACATTACACACTGTGTTTACATTGAAAAAAAAACCTTTCTATTTCCTATAAAGTATTGAAGTTACGCAACAGACGTATGTAGTCAACTTGTAAAGAAAAAACAAACAAAGACATTTCTGTCTGTCTGTCTCTTTGGGAGACATAAAAGCAATCGGCGTTCAGTATCCAAAATATGTACTTAAAGCCTACAGTATTTTGTAAAGATTCAAAAAAAGTGTCAATATACAGACCCTGGGCGTTCCGTATCTCCATTTTGAAGCTAATCCTAGTGCGTGGAGAAAACCACTATAAAATCTGGCGCCCGAGATTTGAAATAGAGAAAGGAAAATATTTCCTGCCTAAAATTCTGACGTCATAAGTAACGTGATTTTCTAGGAGTTTGAGGGTTATTAAAACAAACCCTAGTAAAACACGTCACAAAATAATAAAAATCCAAATCAAAATCCCGACAATAAAAAACAAAAAGTCCCCCCGATAGTCCTTAGAGATAAAAATAAATGGATACTGCTTCGTAATTTTATGATAAATTCCAACATAAAATTCACAAAATCTAAACGAAGGCATAAAAATTCGTCCGGAACCCCGGAAGATTACAGGAGAATTCAAAATATCCTCAGAACAAAGGGTGTACCCTTTCACTCCTACTCATTACCAGACGATAAACCGCTTAGGGTTGTATTCAGAGGTGTCCCAACTGAGTTCTCAGAAGAAGACATCAAAAAAGATCTGGAAGCACAATGCTTCGAAATAATCTTGGTTTCTCGTATGAAAAAACGAGACAAAACACCAATGACCATGATCCTAGTGCTGTGCAGTCGTGATCAAAAACACATGTCAGAGAAATCATTGATATGAAAGTTACTTCTGAGGCCCAAAAACCCAGAACGGAAGTCAGCCAATGCCATCGCTGCCAAAAGTTTGGACACTCCCAGAGCAACTGCTTTGCAACTCCTATGTGCGTTAAATGCGGCCATGAGCATCTCACCAACGAGTTTAGAAAATCCCCTGCACACCCCAGCACGATGCGGAAACTGTAGAGGGCAGCACAACTACCTGGATGCATCTGTTTCCCTAAACTAGGCAAAAGAAACAGTAACAATAACAATAATAAAAGCTCAAGCAATCAAGACT